>JAODAL010004817.1:0-151278 GCA_025379985.1 Phyllomedusa bahiana | reverse complement strand
TCAGCAAAAAGGAGCGGGAGCACCCCACTCCGTGCTACCCGCCATGTGCGCCCCGGAAACCCGGAAAGCCCCGGACGGGATCTTGATTCAAGACTGCAAAGGGTTTTTCCCCTGAAAAATTCGTTCAATCCCCGGGGGACCGGGTGCATAGAATAAACACTTAAAGTTAATTTACGTTTTAAAGTTAGGGGTTCTGGAACGGGGTTTTTAAACCTTTTTTCACCAAAAGGGGACTTTCAAAGGTTTATTATTTTAAACTCACCCTTAAAACGACATTTTTGGGGCAGGGAGAATGATTTTTTATAATGCTCCATCAAATTAGAGCTCTTGAAAAAAGAAAAACAACATCTTTAAAAATGATTTTCCGAAATTTCTTTCTCTTTAAGAAAAACTATCAATATTATCCCCTGAAAAGGCCCTCTCAATGACCCTTAAAATTAGTGTCACTGAAGGGGAAAAATTTTGCCACCCATAATAGAACCTTCTATCCCATCCAGTCACGGGCCCCAAAGTCAGGGAAACATTTCCAACGGGCCATTGAAAGGGATTTTTAGGGGGAAATTGTTTTGAGAATCTCATTCAAGACAAAGATATTTAAATTTGACAAAAAAACAATGATTGCTCGGGAAACCCGTTACGCAATAAGGACAATCTGATTGAAAAAAATGGCCACAAAGGGGGGGAAAATTTTATTTGATAGGGGAAAAATTGTTTTATTTTGGGGCCAATGCCCCATTTTTTGTCAGATACAAAACCCTCCCAAAAGTTATCCGGGGGGACCCCAAAAAACAAATAAAAAATTAAAATGGCAACTTTATTACAAGAGGGTTTGCTTTAAAAAATCCTTTTAAAAAGGGGTGGAATTTTTTTCCCGGGTGAACAGCCCATAATGCCTGTGGTGTATGGCCTCCCCCAAAATTTAACAAAGTTTTTTAACAAACCTCCCTTTCCCCCAATATTTTTCGGGAGGGAAACCCCTTTTTTTGGGAAAAAACTAGGTTTCAAGGGGTTGGCCTAATACTGCACCCAAATTAGTAAAAATTTAAACCCCCGGTTATTTACGGGACAAAAAAGATGTCCTAGTTAACATAAAATAACTTTCAAAAGGGGGAGAAAAGGGGTTTTGGGATGGGAATGAAAAACGAGAACCCTTTATACACAAGTATTCCAAAAGAGTTTGCAACAATGGCGCTGGTTTTTCCCCTACAAAACCCTTTGGGGAAAACATACTCACAGGAATTTAGGGATTTTGTGATCAGTGTAGTTGAGTTCCTTATGACCCACAACTTCTTTAAGTTCAATGATGACATTTTTCTTCAATTAAAAGGGGTGTAAATTTGGGGGTAAAATTTTTCCCCCCCTTTTAAATTGGCCAACCCCCTGACCAAAAGCGTGGAAAGGGAAACAATTTACTCTACGCTAAAAACCAATCCATTTTCGGAGGACATCTTTTTGGTACGACAGGAAAAAAGATGACCCCCCTATTTTTTTGGGGGAGGGGGGGGTGTGTGCCTGCCATCCCGGAAATTTTTTGATTCCCGGAACAAAAATCCTTTTAAAATCTAAAATTCACGGGAAACCCCACAAAAAAAAAGGGAAAATCAATTTTTGGATCTCACCCCTTTTGGGGCACCCCGGGACACAAAAATCATAAGTAAAATTTTATGGAACCCAACATCGGGCCCAATACCACATTGAAATTCCCAGGATTTCCCAAACGTTTAAAAAAAATCCCCCCTAAACAGAGCAACTAAAGAAAAACACAAAGGGAGAAACGGTTTTGTTTTTTATATGTTCTAAGCCCAAAAAAAATGAAACAGCTAAATTAACTCTAGTAGTTTAAATTTTACCCCAGGGCCCCGAGATTAAAAATTAATTTTTTTTTGAAGAAACTTAGCAGTCTTGAATCAAGATCCCCGTTTTTCCCGCATCTATATTGGAAAAGAGGATGCAGGGTGGTTTTCCGGGAAAACCCCAAAACATTGGGGAGTTTTTTATTCCAAATTGTTTTCCTCGAGATAATTTAGGCACACTTGGCTAATAGTAAAAAGGGTTTTTTTTAATTTTGGGTTCCCCGATATTGCAAAACATGTGCTTTGCTATCAAACAAAAGAATTTTTGCAACAGCAGAAACACAAAAAAATTATACAATCAAAAAAAGTTTTAATTTAAATGCAATTTTTCATTTGGTCCCCTCTATCTAGCCAAAGTGTACCTTTTGTAAACCCATAATTTCGTTGGGGTAAAGACTTGGGAAAATTTTAAAAAAAGATTTCTAGAACATCTTAAAAGTTTTAACCAACAAAAGCAGTAAAAAAACAAGGTTTAACCTATCACAACACTTTTAGGGGGTGTACATTTACAAAAAATTTTGAGGGTTTTTAAAAATCAAAGGCATTGATAGGTTTTTTAAACCCAGTAGAAAGGGGGGATTTAAGAAATTGCTTCATTTATAAAGAAACCCATTGGGTTTGACAAAAACACCACCCAACCCAAAGGGGGTTTTTAAAACATAAAAGGGAAATTTTTTCTTTCATTTTTTAATTTCTACTATCAATCCCCGGGCCTTTGTTGTATTTGTGTTAAATGTGGGGCCCTTTTTCCCCGGCATTCCTTTTGATATTTTCTTTTTGCAGGGTTTTGGTTTAAAAAGTTTTCCAAATTTAAAGGGGAAGTTTTTACCTTAACTGTATCGTGATTGTCGGTTTTGCCCCTTGGTTTAAATTACCCGCGCATGGGGTGAGTAGTTCAGTGGGCGCAAAATTTCTTTTAAACCCCTCTTGGTAGCACACTAAAACCACTGCCATGCCCCCTGACGTAGTCCCTTTTACGTATTTCCCAAAACCCAATTTTTTTTGGGGATACTATTCCCCTTCGCATTCCCGTGTGCACAACCGGAAAGCATGTCGACTTTCCGGAAGTCCCCTACTTTCCGGTGAGGGGAGGGAAAGGGAGGACCAATTAGCAAATTTTTTTGTAAAAAGTATATAAAGGGGGTGTTTTTATGTATGTTTGATGTTTTGCGTAAGGGCTTTGCAACCCCGGAAAAGCGTTTAACCTTTTGGGTGTTGTTTTTGTTGGGGGAATTTCCATCGTTTTTGGGTCTCAAAAGAAAATTTTTTTTGCAAAAGCTAATAAAAAGTTGGGGTATTTTAAAAGGGTTTTAAAATCCCCCGTTTTTGCTGCATCAATCTTTTTCCTTGTGGGGGGATCATTGCAAAAGGGGTGGGCTCCCGGCGGGAAAGCAGACGGGGGGGGGGTGGGGCCCGGGCGCTGACATTCCCTGGGTGAGTGACATAAGTTTTTCATTTCTTTTTTCTTTTTACAATTGTTTTTTCCTGCCCTGACTGAGAGGGTATATTATTACCCGTTTAAATGAGGGGGACCCTTTTATTCCTTTAATTAAGGATTTTTCGGAAATTTTGAGGATTTTTAAGATATTTTTGTCCAAATTTTGCAGGGACAGGTTTTTGGGCCCGGGGGCAATCACGGAAAAAAGGGGGGGGGTGGGAAACCCGGTTTGGGGAAGAAAAGGGAAAGGGGGAACGACGCTGATCAGGAAAAAATGTCTCCGGGGGGTTAAAAAAATTTTAACTGGGAAATGTAAACAATTATAATTTTTGCAGAGCGGGTTTTAAAATTTCAACTAGTTTTTTACCAATATATGGGGCCCCTGTATGGGGGGTGGTTTATGTAAAACAGAGGGCCTGGGTACAGGGCACATGTGGGGGGCCCCGTTTTGCAGGGTTTTTTGGCAGGATTATTTGAACCCCTTTAAATAGTAAAAAGTTTTGGTTCTTGGGTTTTTTAAGGGGTTTTTTTAGAAAAAATTATTTTTTCCCCGTTAGATTGGCTCCATTTATCGGGGGATTATTTTGGTGATTGTTATTTGAAGGTATTACACTGTTTATATGGAGGGGGGGGCGATTTTGAAAAAAAACAAATTTTAAGCTTATTTTCATTGTGCAGTGACTTTGAGGAGATGGACGGGAGCTATTGGAATTAAAGCAAAAATTATTTAAGGACCTGGCGCAGGGTGAGAGGAAATTTGTGTGTTGGGGGGGGGGATTTTTTGGGGAGTTTAGGTTTTGGGGGCGGGGGGCCCCCCATTGGCGTACTTGCCTAGGGGGACCAAAAAATGCCTTTTCCCCGGCCATTTTTGGGGCTAGTCCCGTAAAATGGTTTTTTTGATAGGTTGGGGGGTATTATTTTGTATTTGTATAAATTTTTGCTTGGGAATAATTTGGGCGGGTTTTACTGGTTTGGTCAGTAAAAAATTTTCATGGTTTAATTTGGAGGGTATTTGAGGGGCCTTGTATATGAAAATGAAACCCCCAAAAAAAAGATAGACTGTACCTTGTTTAAAAACCGCAAGAAAAAAAAATTTCCCAAAAACAATGGCACAAATTTCATTTTTTTTTTTTGTGACCCCAGAAAATTAATTTTTTTTCTTTTTACAGGGGGGGGGCGATGGGGTTTTGGGCAGGGCTCCCGTCAGGGAAAGGCTGGGGGACCGGGGAAAAAGGGGTTTTGGGGGGGGGGTTCGAAACGGCAGGGGGGCGGGAAACCCCGGGGCGGAGGGGGAAAAGGGGGGCCCAACCTCCCCTGTAAAGGGGGCCCCCCAAAATTTCTGATGGCCCGCCCGGGGCAGGTTTAAGGAATCTTTAAATCCCCAAATTTAAATTGATTCCCCTTAACTTTGGATTCCAAAAATTTTTGCCCAATTTTTCCATGCCTGTTTCTCACCATGAATTTTTAATAGAGGTAATTAAAAGTTTTTTTTGTCAAGAGTACCTCGGGGCCCCTTTTTGACCCGTAGGGTTTTTGCAAAAACGTTGTGCCGTGCTCAAATATGCCCTAGGGTGCTTTGGGTTTGGGCTTTACAAAAGCTGTGTTTTAATTATGAAACCCCACATGCTGGGCCCTTTATTTTTAAAACCTTCACGTTCACAATTCTTGGGGAGTTACGGGGGAAAACTGACCAAATTTAAGTGATGTGAACGCAACCTGCCCAAAGGGAATGTCAGCGGCCCGGGTTTGGGAAAGGAAACCCGGGTTTGGGGCTAAGATTCTAAATTAAACGGGCAAAGAAAACAATAGTAGGTTCCTGGACCGACACAGGTCACAGCACGTAAGGGGGCAAAAAGCAAAGGGGGCATCCTGCAGGGGGCCCAAAGCATCCTTTTAAACACAACCTTTAGTTGGCCCTTGCCCCGGGGGAAGGGAAGGGGGGGCCCCATCTGTCCTCCCCCCCCGCCCTTTTCCTCTTCGGTTCCCCCAGCCAGGAAAAATACTATGGTTTCTGTGGGCCCCTTTCACCACTATACCCCCGAAAGGGTGAAATTTTGAGGAAAAGGGGGGCAGCAAAGAGGGTTTGGGAAACATCTGCTGCTTCTTGCGAAAACGGGCAATAGTGATAGGAGGGTGGGATGGGGGGGGTTTTGTTGTGAGTTTGGGCAGGCTTTTTACAGCGAGGGCCGTTGAGGAGGGACGGCGGTTTACAGGCAAAAAACTAAACGATGTAAACCGATTGTAATTGGAAAACCGGGTTAAGCGAGGAAAAAGGGTGGGACAAGGTATTCTGGTGCCCAGGTTTTTTAAAAAGGGATAAAGTGCCCCCCAAATGGAAAATTCCCGCCCACCCATTTCCTCCGTTCCCCCCCTTTAACTGCCTGGGATGAAGTTTCGCCCCAGGCGGGGTTTCCTACCTTCGGACTAACCCTTTATCCCAGCCCTGGAAGCAAAAGGGTTCTTCATCAACAATCTTTTATCTTTAGGGGAAAAAGGGCGGCAGCTTTTTTGCAGGGAATTGGGGGTTAGCCCGGGAAGTTGAAATGTTTTCCGGGAGTCAGAGGGGTGGCAGCAGCATAAGGTTGGGAGTCAAAAAGGCCCCCAAAAAATTTAGAAACCAACCCCCTTTGCAGGTCCCCAAAAAGTAGCGCACAGGGGCTCAAAGGGCCCCGCGGCGATAACAGTCAGTGCGGAGCACGGGGTAAAATCACCTAACCACCGGGGGCCCGGGGGCAGTTTTTTCGCCAAGGGCACCGGAGGGAGGGCCGAACAAAAGGGCCCCCCCCTATGTTTGAATCTGGGGCAAAAGTTAAAACATGGCCAGGGGGTTAAAGTTGGGGACCAAAAGCCCTGGGAAAAAAAAAACAACACATGGGAGCGTTCAAACCCTACCCTGGCCCGGGAGAAACGTGTCTCATATGTGGTGGGGCCAAAACCCGCCGTTACAGCAGCACCCCGTTGGGAAAGCCTTTCCCCTTTCAGGCAGTCCCAAAGGGTCCAAACCCCCTCTGCCCCAAGGAAATTACGTCTTTCCCCAAAACATCTACCGGTCCCCGATGTCCTTTGCCACAAAATTGGTTTCCAGCAGTATGCCCGGGGATGATTTCCAAGAGACCCGCAGTAAGTGTCCCAGCCATCCCCAAAATCAGAAGCTTAAACCCTTTCCCTGTTCCCAATTTGGGGTTACGGGAGTCCCTCCCTTTTCAAGTTTGGGAAAATATGTTACAAAAACTGTCTGTTCAGGGGTTTGGAGTTGTTGGGTTTTACTACATCTCACAGTACCCTGAGGGTCCTGGTGGGGGGGAATGGGCACCATTTAAGGGATTTGGCCCAAAGGGGGGAAAGGCAGAAGGGGTAACGAGGGGAGGGTGAATCAGAGGGGAGCAGAGTTTTAAAGGGTGGATTCCCAGGGGGGGCGAAGATTTCTAGCTGGGGGGGCCCCAGAGAAGGATGTTGGGGAATAAATCTTGGCTTTTGGGGGGAAAAGAGGGCATGGACCCAGCATTTTTTTGTGCTTTCAAAGTTTAAGGAAATTTACGGATTCAGGAGATATTTTTCTTTTTGGAGGCCAAGGGGGAAGGGGTTTGAATGTGTAGTTTTTTCCCAAATTGGGGGTCAAAGGGTTTTCCCAAGGTAGCAGGGCTTGGGGAAATAGTGAGAGAGTGCAGCCAATTTTGGTTTAAAATAGGGGGGGATCTATTTTTCGCCATTTGTCCATCCTCCTGCAGGGCGACCCGGGTTTTTTTTCGGGGTGGGTTTGGGGGGTTGGGGTTGTAAGAGCAGTAAACCCGCTTACCTGCAGCAACCCGGTCTTTGGGGTTGGTTTATGGGGCTGTTAAATTTGTGGTTTTTTTTTACCCAAAGGTTAAAAGGAGAGTAGGGGGCAAGGGGCAGTGGAGGAGGTAGAGGGGGATGAAAAGAGAGGCAGGGTGGGCCCGAACAAAACCAAAGGCAGTACACCCGTGGGGGTGGGGCACGAGACCCCCAGAGGGCAACTTGTTCAGATGGCCAGGGTGCATGTAATTTTTTCCCTTTGGGAGTTTTAAAACCCAAATAGTCCCCCATCCCGCCCGAGGGGAAGTTTTTGGTCTCCAAACCCTCTTGGGCCCCCGGGTACACCCCCCCAAAACGGAGGGACCCAAACTCCAAATAATTGTGGGCAGAAGGGGACCCTGGGTGGTGCATGGTTCTACCCCCTAGGGTTTCCGTTTCCCCTGCCACGGGGAGCCTGGGCCCCTTTTTGAGGGGAAGGGCCGGTACGCAGTCGCAACAAATTTTGGGTTTCTGACCCTTTTACTAGCATGGCAATGTCCAGCCATTAAGGGCTGGCCTTCCCGGAACAACTGCAGATGTGTTGGTGGTTGTTCCCACGTTCCAGTTCTCTGTGTTCCAGCCCAAGTATTGGGTGCTTCTCTGGAGACCTATTAAAGGCCTCCTACTCTAGATGATCGGGGGCGTGGTTGCTACCTGGAAGTTGGAGCAGCAGAGCTGAGGAGAGAGCTCTGGCCCCCAGGAGGCTTGAAAGAAGTCTAATGCTGTACTGAGAGTGTACAGTACCGCTAGAGCTGGACATTAGGTCCAGACAACGTGTAGAGAGGGATCTCTGTGTTTAGCTAGTGGCCAGATGGCCGAGGTTTTGATTTGTTTTGTATACGTTCCGGTGCCTCAATAAAACTGTCTGAAGTCAGGATAAACGGAAGCCTGTAGCGGAGTGCCATCCGTCTTACGAAAAGCTGTGTTCCTGGAGCTAAGAAACCTCAGTGCCTGAGGAGGTGGCAGTAACAGCAACATCAAGCCAGAGAGTGACATGGTGACATAGCCTGGAGATGACAGCAGCAGCATGAGGAGACCTGAGTGTTGAGGTGGCAGCAGCATCAAAAGGCTACGTAATGGCCCAGTGAAGAGTGAGGAGGTGGGTGTCAATACCAGTCCCTGGTAAAGATGGCAGCAGATGTGTGGCATCAGGTGGGTGGCAGCATCATAATAGTAGCTGAGGCAGGTAACCAGAAGAATCCAGAGTTCAGGGTCTGCTCCAGGTGCTGCTGCTGGTGGGTACCTAAATCATTAGGGGGGGCGAAGAAAGCTGCTAAGCAACAACAACAAACTCAGGTTGCTGCTGATGGAGCTGATACTGCTTCTATCCCCCCATCACTGCACAGCAGCCGTGGCAGTGGTACATGAGCACTGAGGAACCGACTGGTCAGATCTCCTAGACGATGCATGATGGCGCAGATAGGCAGCGGCCAACTGACGACAGAGGAAGTCTCTATAGGATGTGACACTCCGTCATGTGACTGCTGTGTACTGCCAGGACCTATGATGATGTCACATGGAAGGAGGAGTCATGTGACTGCTGTGTGCTGCCAGGACCTGGGATGATGTCACATGGAGGGAGGAGTCATGTGACTGCTGTGTGCTGCCAGGACCTGTGGTGATGTCACATAGAGGGAGGAGTCTTTAGGGATTAGGATGTATGTAGCTGAGCCGTGTGTGTGTAACGTGCCTGTAGCTGAGCCGTGTGTGTGTAACGTACCTGTAGCTGAGCCGCGCGCGCGTAACGTGCCTGTGGCTGAGCCGCGCGCGCGTAACGTGCCTGTGGCTGAGGCGTGCGCGCATAACGTGCCTGTGGCTGAGCCGCGCGCGCGGGCCTAACGTGCCTGCGGCCGAGCCCCGCGCGCGCGCCTAACGTGCCTGCGGCCGAGCCCCGCGCGCGCGCCTAACGTGCCTGCGGCCGAGCCGCGCGCGCGCGGCAACGTGGCGGGCGGCCGAGCCGCGCGCGCGGGCAACGTGGCTGCGGCCGAGCCGCGCGCGCGGGGCAACGTGGCTGCGGCCGAGCCGCGCGTGCGGGCAACGTGCCTGTGTAGCTGAGCTGTGTGTGTAGCTGAGCCGTGTGAAGGGAGATATGTTCTCCTCCTCTGTGGTGGTTTCCTTACAGAGCTTTGTATCATCTGCAGATGTTGACGTCCTGCTCTGGAAGCCTCTACAAGGTCATTGATAAATCTAGTCCTACACTGGTTATGTGGATTCACTGAAGAATTGTAATTTATATAAACACTATTAGTGATACTTTGGGGCGCGGCCTCTCATGCAGGACAATACATTGTGTGGCTGCTCTGCTGAGATTTTCTTAACCCCGTCACCGCTGCAGCCAGGTCTGGCCTTCCTGACAGAGCCCATTATTGAAATCTGATATGTGTCACTTATTTGGGAATAACTTTTTGACGCTTTTACCTCTCCATGTGATTCAGAGACTGTTTTCTCATGACACATTGCGTTTTAAGTCAGTAAGAAATTTTGGTCCAAACAATCCTTGTTTGTTTGTGAAAAATATCAAAATATCGTTAAAAATGTGCCATTTTCAAATTTCATAAATTTTTGCATGTAAGACAGATTGTTATTCCACTCCAAATAGCTTATAACTAGCATCTACCATATGTCTACTGTAGGTTGGCATCACTTTTTAAATGTCTTTTTATTTTTTTACAACATTACGGGGCTTAGAAATTTTGTAGACATTTCTCACATTTTCAAGAAAATTTGCAATATACATTTTTCAAGGACTAGTCCAGTTCTAACGTGATTTTGATTGGTCTGCATGTTAGATACCCCCATGAATGACTTCATCTAAGAATTTACGCCCCTTAAAGTATTTACAACAGTGTTTAGGAAGTTTGTTAATCCTTTAGGTATTTCACAGAAATTAGAGCAAAGTGGAGGTGAAATTTCAGAATTTCACTTTTTTTTGTCGATTTTAAATTTGTATCCATTATTCACAGGAATACAGTAGATAAGACCAGGAACTGCAACTTAATATTGATTCTACAGATTCTGATGTTTTCAGAGATATCCCATATGTGGCCCTAGTGCGCTATTTGGCTCAATCACAAGCCTCAGAATAGGAGGAGCACCTCCCGGACTCTGGGGTCTCATCTTCAATACCATTGTATTTAGGAGTCCTTACAGGTATGCTGACACCCTAAGGTGCTAAAACTTAATAAACACCCCTAAAAAGACCCCATATAGGAAACTATACTGGAGGTTTTAGAGGAATATTGGTAGTATAAAATAGTTTATATTCAGAATTAGAATAGCGGTATTATTCAGTCCCTATATGGTAGTGATATGTGGTTATCAATGTGGCGGTATTATTTGTTTTTTGTTTACCAGTATCATTGATAATATTGGTCTTGGGTAACTGGTTTGTGCAGTAACAGAATGGTGATAACATTTGCTGCTTGTATAGCACATTATATGGAAATTTTTGACCATTTTTTAGAGGTATCCATCATTAGAATATTGTCGTATGGAGGGGGCGTGGCCTGCTATGTGAGTGAACGGCAGCACGGTGTGGGAGCTCCTGACAGGAATCTAACAAAAGGACAGAGGAATCGCTTAAAATGGGACCCAGCAGAAGGAGAAAGACCCTCAAACTGCACAAGACCGCTTCCCTTGGAGATATGCCGATCTCCAATTTTTTTACCCCCCTCCAGGACTTGGAAAGTGAGCAGCCACTTTCCCGCGCCTCCCAGGCTTCGGCGCCATCTTCACCTACCTCGGCCTGCTCTCTGCAATCTTGTGAAGCAGAGGACTTATACCACCACGGCGGCTCACGGGCGCAGCGCCAGAAGAAAGCTCTCCTGATCCCGTCCGGACCAGCCTCTCCTGCAGCCGAAGCTTCAATGCCGCAGACCAGCAGCGACGCCGGGAGCCCCGAGAAGCGTGACCGGGAGGCCGGACATAGCGCCGCTCAGGTACAGGATGCCCGATCTGAGCCACTTCCTACTGCACGGGCGGGGGATCCAACAAAAAGCCGGGAGCTGATGCAAAGCCCGCAGATGGGACTTGCTATTGCAGAAAACTGCACACAGGCTATGGGACGGCACTTACTACGGCCGGAGCCTGTGACCGCCATCCCAGTACCCCATGAGGCGATATGGTTGTTGCGCCCATCACACCCACCCTGCTCTCAGATGCGGTCGGCCCCTGCAGGCTTGCACAGGGACCAGCCACTTAACACCTCTCCTGCCAGTCAGACTACTGCTGAAGTTCTGCATAGTACTTCTGCAGTTCTGGGGAGGGACACTGATGCTTTCTGGGAGAGAGGGACTTCTCCTGATCATGCCCAGGACTGCTCTCTGAATTGGGCTACAGAGGGCCCGCTGTTGGATTGCTCTCGCCCAGGGACTTATCAGCTGACTTCGAGCTGTGGCGAGGAACTGATGAGCGACCCTTCCCTAAGAGACCTATCTCCTCCAGCAGCTGTTTTATACAGGTCCCCCCCTCGAGCCATTAGCCCAGGTGGGAATCAAGCCTCTGTCCCAGCCTCTCTCCCCCCATATGCATTGCCCTCGACTCCATCATTATTACAGGGGACGCACTCAGTTCACCCACAAGTCCCAGAGAGTTGGGAGGCCTCAAATGCCCATGACAGCATGCCCTATCCGCAGTTACACCCATCCAGAGGGTCCCAGACACCCAGTTCCAAGTCCCCTGGGGGAAAGCTAACTGCTTCGGACCCAGCCACACCTGTCATTCTGCCTGTCATCTTGCCTGCATCAACTGGAAAACCGTGTGGCGCCATATCGCTAACCGCTGACCATACCACAGGCCTACAGCAATACTCCAAGCGATCCCAAGCAACTCAAGACATGCAATGGACTTCCAACCCAGGCTCACCTCCGGGAAGTCGCCGTCATCCGCCTGTGCTTTTCAGCCTTCAGGGAGAAAGTCCACAATACCGCCCTCTCAGCTTGTAACCTCGCAAATGCCGACCTTACCTTCTCAGGATATGGCTCTTCGAGAGTTGTCATCCCACCCAGAGCTTCAAGCGCTGTTGTCTCTTCTTCCATCAAAAGCTGACATGCAGCAAATGAGCCGAGACCTTCAGAAAACCTGGCGACAAGAATTGCAACCGGTGCAGACGGCGGTAGGGGAATTGCAGGAGAAATGTCATAACATGGAAAAAATACAGGACTCTACCACTAATGCAATAACGGTCCTCCAAACCTCTCTTGCTACCCAAATAGAGCGCCATAACCAACTAGCGTTCCAACTTGATGATCTTGAGAATCGAAATAGGCAAAATTTAATATTCGACGGGAGGCCTTCCTGAGACGGTGCATACAGCAGAAATCATCCCGACTCTTACTAAGATCTTAAAATCATATCTTGGGCAGATCTAATGCACTTTCCCATCGAATTTGATCGGGCTCATAGGGCCTTCGTCCGCCAAGCCAAGACCCGTCCCGACCAAGGGATATCATCTGCAGAATTCACCATTACAACATCAAGGAGGACATTCTGAGGAAAGCCCGCCTTATGCAATGTGTTCTCTTCAAGGGTCAAAAGATAAGCCTATACCCTGACCTCTCGAGGCGCACATTACGCATGAGAGCTGCCCTCAAGCCTTTACTGACCATGCTTCAAGATCGTAACATACAATATCGTTGGGGCTTTCCATTTGCCCTCCAGGTCAAACATGGGGACACTTTGGTGATCTTCCGGACTCTCGCGGACCTACCAACATTCCTTTCAACCTTGGATCTTCCCACGATTGAACTGCCGGACTGGAATAACGCTATTGAACCAAGTTCACTGGGATCGGCTCCACCGAAACAGCGGATTGTCCGTCAACTGATCTCAACGACTTTGCCGAAGTCCCAGCGCTCGGCCCGGAGAAGGAGAGGTCCGGAAGAGACTCCATCGGCGGCTGGGGCCCTTCGTTGAATCGTTGCCCAGGATGTGTGAGATTTATCCATGATAATTGTCTGCTGTCCTCTCCTCCTGGCTATGCCTCTTTCCCACTTTACTCTTTCTCCTGTCTCTTGCTCCTTCTATGGAGTCCCTTAGCACCCTGTGTACTATTACAGGCTCATAAGGTGTCAGAACTCTTCTCTTTTGAATTAAGGTGATTGTTGCGGATGCCTGCTGATTAGTATGTTATGATTCCTCTTGCCTAACATGTTTGCTTTTTAAGTGTAACATTCCTGTCTCAGTGGAGCCCGCATGAGAGTTACGATCTCCCTCCGGTGTTACATGGCTTCACATGCTGGTCATTTCGACCCCCCATTGCTTACGCATATGTTTTTGACCATTCTAGTCTTTTGGTCTGCCGCAGCGAAAAGGCTGCCTTGTTTGCCTCTGCAATGTTGGTTTCGTGGACCCTGTTGGTCCCCGATGTTATTGCCTTTCCTATCCCCTTTCCCTACCCCCTACACAGTCGGAGCCGAGCCCACCGCTGTCCCTCCAGACCTCAGGTTAGCTAGAATTAGGCGTGGATTTATTCATGATGCATACTATTAAGATAACATCCCTTAATATCAAGGGATTGAATTTGCCCGAAAAGCGATCAAAAGTCTTCTATCATTTACATAGGTTAAAATCCCATATTGTATGCCTCCAGGAAACCCATTTGTTGCGAGACCAAGAGCGACTCCTAGCCAGCAAATATTACCCGACCTGGTACCACAGTGGCAATCCTACTCAAAAAACAAAAGGTGTGGCTATACTCATACACAAATCTCTCCCCTTGCAAATAATAGACACCTACACTGATACAGAGGCCAGAGCTATCTTCATAAAATGTACTTTTCAGGGTCATAATTACACAATAGCTAATGTATATGTTCCCAACACAGGCCAGATCTCCTTTCTTACCAGGGTGCTTGACGACCTAACATGTTTCGCTCAGGGCCAGATTGTACTTTGTGGGGACTTTAATTTGGCCTTGCAGCCGACTCTCGACTCATCTACAGGACATTCCTCGGTTCCCCACCGTGTCCTTAACAAGCTCCGAACTCTACTGCATAATATGCAGCTTTCGGATGTGTGGCGGATAATGCACCCTGGTGAGAGGGACTATACATTTTTCTCTAACCCACACCAAACATACAGTCGCATCGACTATATCTTCGTGCAACATTCTCTTCTCCCTGTAGCTGTTGATGCCAAAATTGATGTGATGTTACACTCTGATCATGCCCCAATTCACTGTTCGCTGGATTTTCCGTATTTTAGGCGCCCCCCTTTCAATTGGAGACTTAACGAATCTCTTTTGCAGGATGCGCTCTGCTTACAGGAACTGCAATCCTGTATTCGAGACTTTCAAATTAACCATAGGGAAGATCATACTTCCCGTCAGACCCAGTGGGAAGCTTTGAAATGTGTCATGAGAGGGACCCTGATGAAACATGGAGCTCGACTGAAACGTGAGGCAGCCAGTAAATTACAGTTTTTGTTATCCAAACTACACGTTGCGGAATCCACCCATAAGACTTCAGGCTCTGAATCTGATCTACGAACCTTAATTAAGCTCAGACAGGACGTTCTGACACTCATGGAACGTAAGCATAAACGATGCAGACAATTGCGCGAGACTGTCTTTTATGAGTGGAGTAACAAACCTGGTAGATACTTGGCTAAGGCACTGAGGGAGAAAAGAGCGTCCCTATTTGTCCCCCAGATCAAGACACCCGAGGGCCTCTTGCAACACAAGACGGAAGACATTTTGAGTGTCTTTCATCAATATTACTCTAGCCTATATAATCTTCCCAAGCCAAACGGGTTACTACCCGTTTCGGGCAACTCATCCGCCCTGATGGAGTACCTGCAGCGCACAGCTCATCCTCCACTTGAGAATGAAGTAGCTAATGCCCTAGAAGCCCCCTTCTCTCCAGAGGAACTACAGGTGGCCATTGCCTCCCTCCCCCTCGGAAAGAGCCCTGGCCCAGATGGCTTTACTTCTAAATTCTATAAGCAGTTGCAAGATGATTTGAAACTCCCTATGTTGCTTAATTTTAATTCTGTGTCATCTGAGTCCCCTTTTGAACCAGCATTTCTTAGAGCCCATATCACGGTCGTACCCAAGGAAGGTAAGGATCCAGCACTCTGTCAGAGCTACCGTCCAATCTCGCTCATTAATACGGATGCCAAAATTTATGCCAAATTAATTGCCTTAAGATTGAACCCCTTATTGAATGACTTAATTCACCTTGATCAGGTGGGTTTCGTTCCCACAAGGGAGGCCAGGGATAACACCCTCAAAACTTTTTCCTTAATCAACCATGTCCGTACATCTAACACTCCAACTATGTTACTATCATTGGACGCGGAGAAGGCGTTTGACCGAGTGGACTGGTCCTTCCTTTCTGGTGCTCTGTCTGTTTTGGGCATTGGCCCGTTTCTCCTAGATAAGATTTTGGCCCTTTATAATTCTCCCCAGGCGCAAGTCAGAATTAATGGATCCCTATCTGAATCGTTCGTGATTCATAATGGCACGCGGCAGGGTTGTCCGCTCTCTCCCATACTGTACGCACTAACTATGGAGCATCTGCTTCAAGATATAAGGGGAACAACATCAATTCATGGTATTAAATGTGGCAAGCTTGATGTTAAGTGCTCAGCATTTGCAGACGACCTGCTGCTTTATGTTACTGAGCCTTTCATCTCTCTCCCCTCGATTCTCCAGACCCTTGATCGGTTTAGTTCATTTAGTGAACATGACCAAAAGTGTGGCCCTGGGCCTGGGCTTATCGGCAGAGAATCTTGATCAACTGAGAAGGAGTTACTCGTTCTCTTGGGCCCCCTCCTCTATCAAATACTTGGGAATTAATATACCCTCTGATCCCCAGAGAATCTTTGACCTCAATTTTGCCCCGCTTTTTAATCTGATTCGAGTCGATCTCGCCAAATGGGACAAAAAGGATTTTTCTTGGTTAGGTCGCATCAATATAGTCAAAATGAATATCCTCCCACGTCTATTATACTTGTTTCAGACCATACCGATTCTCCTCCCTAAGTCCTTTTTTCGGTCCCTACATAGTTTAATCCTGCGTTTTGTTTGGGCGCAAAAACATCCCAGGGTCTCTAGATCCATTTTGATGAAACCTTGACTTGAAGGAGGTCTGGCGATCCCAAACTTTCAATCATACTATCTGGCGGCATCGGCAGTCAGAATCTTGGACGGCTTTCACAATCGTAAGTGTAAATTATGGGTAGAAATTGAGGCTGAATTGTACGGCTATCCCACTGCAACCTTACCGTGGTTACCTCCACAGTGGCTCCCCAGGAAACTCCTCACACCCCTCCCTCTCATTGTCCGTATTACGGTTATGACAATTAGATCTTTCCCCTCATCCATGCACATCTTGGAACCGGGCGGACCTCTCACTCCCATTACAGGGAATCCGGGTCTGCCAGATACGTTGAGATCTGTGGGCCTTGGCATAGGTGGAACTAGGGGTCATGGCGTTTTTAAGGACGTATATCATGCAGGCGCCCTCAAGCAATATCAGGCAGTGGTAACTGATTTTACGTGCCCCAGATTCTCTAGGCTGCACTACTACCAGCTGAGAAGTGTGTGTCAGGCCTTTGAAACACCTCTGTCGCTTAACAGGCCCCTCTCCGTGTTTGAGAATTGGTGTCTGGAGGAGACTCACACAACGCACTTGCTCTCTAGAATCTACGATCTATTAATAAGATCGAGGTCGTCGTCTAGACTATCTTTTCAAAAAGCATGGGAGAGGGATCTTGCCCGGAGTCTTTCTGATGAGGATTGGGACGAAATCTTCGCCCGTGCCCGTGGGACTTCAATTTCGATTAAAATCCAAGAACTCAATTATAAGATCCTTACTCGGTGGTACCGTGTCCCTACGGTGTTACATATCATTCATCCTTCGGTTTCCAAGTTGTGCTGGAGATGTCAAAAAGAGGAGGGCACTATGTTACACATCTGGTGGAAATGCCCATTACTGCAGCCTTTCTGGTTGAAAGTGATCCAGGTTATAGAACTAATCTCTGGTGAGAAACTGGATAATGATCCTGCAGTTCTGCTTCTACAGGCCGTCCGGGGTTCTGTTCGCACTCTGAAAAATCGACTAATTACCACCTTATTGAATGCTGCCAAATTGGTGATCCCCAGACTATGGCGCTCCACAGTTTGTCCTTCAACCACAAGTTGGTTTGAGGGAATCCATAAGATCTGCAGATGGGAGGAGTTACGAAGCAACTCTAGGGGCGAGAGTATTAATTTCCACAAGATCTGGGATGACTGGTTTACTTTTTGTGAGTCAGATCACTACACCTCGTTCACTTAGCCTGTTTTGCACATTTGTGATGCTCGCTTTCGGACATTGGTTGACTGCGTTGGGCTCGTAAAATCCGACTGTGACCCTACCTTCCCTTCCCCCCCTACCCCCTTGTTTAGGCTCTGTTGCCTTTCATTGTGTCACTATCTTGTGTAGAGGATATGTCTACGTGTTCCACTTCCTTTGAGACTGCCTGCTACGGGCCACAACGGCTAGGCCATTTTCCTGCTGATATATTGTTGCATGGTACTCTACATCTGGAGTGGTTTCTTAATGCATCGTACCACATTCCAGTGTGACCATCATCAAACATGCAGGAGTCACAGAGAACATGATGGCTTCCTAGGCCCGCCAAACTCTTCTTCTCTCTTTAAGCCCTCTCTCTAAACTCTTGAAGCTAACATATATGCTTATGCTTGACTTATAGTCTTGTGCTCATTATTTGGGCTCTAGTACCAATATTACATAATGTTGCAGCATGTCGACTTCTTCATACGTTTTTTTTTTTTTTTTGTTTTGTTTGCTTTTGTTCTTTTTCTTTTTTCTCTGATGTTTGAAGATTGGCTTTGTACATCCTAGCAGTCATGTTTTTCGCATGTGTGATACTATTTGACTCACAGTTTTGACATACCTTATTTTGATTGTAATCATTGTCACTTGTTTACTGGATTGTAATGTAAAAATTTATTATTCTGACATCTCTCACAATAAAGCTTTTGAATTAAAACAAAAAAAGAATATTGTCGTATAGTGATTTGTATGTATGTTTGTATATACAATATATTATGTTATACAAATACACCCTAATAGACCCTAATAGCACCACAGTTGTGACCATCTCTTAACTTTTGGAGCACATGTCCATCTGGTCAATATTTCAGTACTTTTTGCACAACCTGCTGATCTCTAACAAGGAGCTTAAAGGGGTTTTGTCACAAAGTGAAATTGATGTGGGAAATTTGACAATTAAATAATAAACATTTTCACCATTCATCATTATTAAAAATTCTGCACCGTTTTTGTTTTAGCTGCTGCTTTAGTGATCCATTGTTTACAGCTCGTCTCCAGGGGATATGACCAGGGCCGTGAGCTCCTCAGTCCTGGTCGCATATGCTCAGACATCACCTCTCCTCTCAGACAGCTACTGAGTGTTCAAACCCCGGGTGCTTTCATTCTACTCCAGTCCTTTGGACTAGTTAGTAATAAGTCAGTGCAAATACAAAAAAAAAACAAACTCAATCATGTCTGTGCATTGATAAAGAGGAAAAAAACGCACAGGTTAAGTTCCTGCAGGGATTTGAACCTAGGATCCTTGTGTTATAAAGCAAAAATGTTACCTCTGAGCTACAGTGAAGCTACTTACAATTCTATACATAAACAGACCTTTCATTGACTACAGAGAAGAAAGGCCTGGTGATGTCATCCTGCTGGGTCACATGATCTGCAATTCAAACAAATCACACACGCCCCCTTCTGAGCACACAGAGCTGAAGAACTGGATGCAGGAGTTATGAAATTGTCGTCGTGGAAAAACCCCTTTAATGGCAAAATTTGATCCCTGAATCGCCCTATAATTGTAGGGGTTCAATTTGAATTGGTATTTAAACAATTCCTCCCTGGCTTATGTAAGACGATGCCTGTGCCCGGTGTTGTGCTCAGATCGTCTAGCACGCAGACCATGCCACTGTAAATGGTTACAAATGGTCTCACATGACACTTGGTTGTGCGGCATTCATCATTTTGTTCTGCAGGGCATTTGTTATAATGAAGCGCTCATCAGTGTGTGATGGAGCCAAAGGATGGCCATTCCTTTGCCTTTCTATGACTCCTCCAGTCTCTCTGTATCAACCTGCTGATGACACTACTAGTATGTGACATTCTAAGCTCAGTGGCCACTTCTGTCTAAGAGCATCCTGCTTGAAGCCTCGCACTGGTGAGGTCCAGTTGATCAATAGTAAGGTGTTGTCTTGGTGTCATGATCTTAAAATGTGAACAGCAGGGAGGGGGCGTGTCTTGACATGGCCGAGTGAGGAAGCAGTTCTGTGAGCTCCTCTGAAGCCCTTTGTGTAATCTGGATCCATCGGCCCGCTATCCATGGGGAAATCGTCTAAAAAGGCAAAGAAGGCTCCCCTAGTTGATTCTGCACCCTCCCAGTGGGACATCAGCCAGTATTTTGGCAAATACAGTGCCTTAATGGAGGCTGAAGATGCTACCTCCCAAGATGGCCACCAGACCCTGAAGTCAGGCCTAGCACCGAAATCCCTGCAGGATTTACCATCCTCCCGGTCGGGACGCAGGAGAAGGGAAACGGAGCCTGCCGTCCCCACCCAAGGCAGGTTGGCGACTGTAAGTGAGCCCGGCGCCGCTGTTACCCGCGGGCTGGTGGAGAACGACCCCGGCGGCGCTGAGTGCTCCAGAAGCCATGACTTACCTGCGGGTCCGGCGCCCGGGGGATCCGCCAAAGTCCGGACATCGGGACCTGCGGCGCTGCCGCGAGCGTGGTGTCGCGTGGTGCCCAAGCCTCAGTCCTGCTGCCAGCTGATCCGGTGCCAGTTCACCATACCAGGCAGGAGCCTGGTGCCGCTGCAGGAGGATGTGGACCCACTATCCCAGCAGGTACTTATCCCTTAGCACCTGGGACCCCTTCTCCCTCACTCCTGGTGGCCCCTTTGGGACTAGCCCAGCCTAAGTCCCCTTGCCCAGCTATCTCTTCAGGGAAGCCTGCAACCATAACCCCACAAACTGGGGTGTACGTGAACTCTGCTGTGACTCTGGGGGATCCTCCTCTGATCTCACCCTCACAAGGTCCCAGGGGCATGGTGGCCCAGGCACTCAATCTACCGCCGGTGCTGTCCAGTTCTCAGCACTCGCCACAGGCCTGTAAAGAGCCCATCCACAGGAGGCTTCCATTACCACCTGGCAATTGCGGTGCACCTCCCCCTAGTCACAGACCTTCCTCGCCCACAGAGACCTGGGCTATGCCGGTGGCGGATGACTCAATAAACAGAGTACTTTCTCATCCCCTGTAGCGGGGATCGGGATCCCCTGCCTGGTCAACCGACTCCTCATGGGGGGACTACCTACCACACGTACCTCACCAGGCAACCGGCAGGCTATGGCTCTTCACCGGCCCTCATGTTGAGGGCTCGCCTGGCTGCTTATCTATCCAGTTCTGTGCCAAGAAAGCGGGATCTCTCTCCTCTACCTCCACTCCTCGCTGCAGCCCGCCACACACATCGCTCACTCCAGGGCCACACACCGGGATTCTGTCACCGCTGGCTTGTTTTTCTGGAGATAGCACTAACTCTCCTGGCATGGCTTCTGCTGAGTTGGTCCCCGCTTCCCGGGAATCGGATAAACCAGTCACCTTAGCAGACCTTCGGCTTCTTCTTCAAGACCTCCCCACAAGACAAGACCTCTCATCAATGTCTACACAGTTGCTGGGCGGGTTCCGGATGGAATTCGCCCAATTTCGCACAGATCTCTCATCATTGTGAACTCTTTGCAGTAAGTCCAGGATTCTTCTTCTACTTCTTTGGCGGCCCTCCAAGGAGTAGTTCAGCAGCACTCCTCTCAGCTATTGGCCATTCAGCAACACCTAGACGATGTTGAGAATAGAGGCCGCAGGAATAACCTTAGGATTAGAGGTCTGCCAGAGTCGATACCAACGGCCGAACTGTACTCTTCAGTCTCCAGCATTTTCAATAACATACTAGAACGCGACCCGAATACTTTCATTGAAATGGACAGGGTGCATAGATCGCTGCGCCCACCCAGCAACGATCCTCAACCCCCCAGGGATGTTATTTGTCGCATTCATTTTTTTGTGCTCAAAGAGGAGATTCTACGTAGGTCAAGAACACATAGATCCCTGTCATATAAAGATCATCCAATACAGATCTTCCCAGATGTCTCCCGTCACACTCTAGCTCAGCGAGCAATGCTCAAACCTATCATTGCTGTGCTACGGGACAGAGAGATTCCATACCGTTGGGGGTTCCCCTTTGCCCTCATCGCCCGGCAGGGCGGGAAATCTTTCACACTGCGCTGTCCTGAGGATGTGCCCGCATTCCTGAGAGACTTACAAATTATTATTATTATTTATTTTTGAGCGCCCTTGGTTCCAGAGCGCTGTACATTCAGGTTTCATACATAACATAGGTCAAACAAGTACAAAGGTGGCAAATTAATAACTAACAACTGGTACAGAAGGAGAGGTCCCTGCCCATGAGGGCTTACACTCAAGGAAGGTGGGAAGAGACAGAAGGTGAGGCGCAAACATGTTTGTGGGCCGGTGTACTGGTGGTGGGGTTATTGTTGTGTATAGGCAATCCTGAAGAGATGGGTTTTCAGGTTGCTTTTGAGGCTGGTGAGAGAGGGGGAGAGTCTGATGTGTTGGGGCAGTGAGTTCCAGAGTATGGGGGAAGCACGGGAGAAGTCTTGGAGACGGTTATATGAGGAGTTGACACAGGGAGAGCAGAGAAGAAGGTCCTGTGAGGAGCGGAGATTGCGTGAGGGGAGATATCTGGAGATTAAGGCAGATATGTATGGGAGAGAATGGTTATTAGAAACCTTGTAGGTCAAGGTTACTAACTTGAACTGGATTCGGTGGGCAATGGGAAGCCAGTGAAGGGATTGGCAGAGGGGAGAGGCAGAGGAGTATCGAGGAGAGAGGTGAATCAGACGGGCTGCAGAGTTAAGGATGGATTGGAAGGGAGCAAGAGTGCTAGCTGGGAGGCCACAGAGAATGATGTTGCAATAGTCTAGGCATGAGATGACAAGGGCATGGACCAGCATTTTTGTGCTTTCGAAGTTAAGGAATGAGTGGGTACGGAGATATTTTCAGGTGGAGGCGGCAGGCAGAAGTGAGGGTTTGGATGAGCGGTTTGAAGGACAGATTGGAGTCAAGGGTTATCCCAAGGCAGCGGACTTGCGGAGCTGGTGAGAGAGTGTAGCCATTGACTGTGATAGATCAGGTGGAGGGATGGAGTGGGACCGTGGAAAGATGATGAATTCAGTTTTCCTCCACGTTTAGCTTCAGGAACGTGAGAGAAGAAGGAGGATATGTATGAAAGACAGTCAGGAATCCGGGAGAGTAGAGAGGTAATATCTGGGCCGGAGATGTAGAGTTGGGTATCATCAGCATACAGATGATATTGAAAGCCATGCGATGCTATTAGTTGATCCAGACCAAGAGTGTAGATAGAAAAGAGTAGTGGGCCCAGGACAGACCCCTGGGGGACACCAACAGAGAGCGGGCAAGGGGAGGAGGTGGTGCGTGAGTGAGAGACGCTGAATGTCCGATCAGTGAGGTAGGAGGATATCCAGGAAAGGGCCAAGTCTGTGATGCCGAGGGAGCAGAGGATTTGTATGAGGAGTGAGTGGTCGACAGTGTCAAAGGCAGAGGACAGGTCTAGGAGGAGAAGCACAGAGTAGTGGCGTGAGGCTTTGGCAGTTGCTAGGTCGCGATATCACTGATATCTCGTTGCCGGAGTGGCCTTCCCTTGCCCCTTCCAGGGGCAGATCACAGGATGACTCTGACTTATTGCGACCCCTCGCACTGACCCTACGAAGCCTCTTCCACATAGAGGCCGAATCCATCGGCCTCGTAAGCTACAGACCTACCTGATTTCGGGCGGTGCCCCGTCTGATGCCCCCTATGTTGTACCATGAAGAACATTGATGCTAGTCTTGTCATTGGGACTTTCTCTTTTTCCTCTCTTTTTTTGAGGTCTCTTCTGAAAGGGTGATTGGTAAGTCCACCCCCCTGGTTGCGCTGTGGGTAACTTTGTTCTCTCCCCATGGTGTTCCCACGAGATATAAGGTTTTTATAATATCCGGTTTAGCTGTTCTTTTTTTTTTTTTTATAAACATAATTTTTATTCAAAGTTTTAAATATATAAACAGAATTGGGCATAAGAGAAAACAAGGTAGTGTCAGCTTACAACATACAAAGCATACAAAAATATATATGTCACATAGGAATAAAAAAGTAACAGTCACAATAGGGCTAACACAACTATGAGGTAGAGCTGAGACTCTATGCACTGGTAAATAATACAATGTCAGCCTTCCCCCCCCCCCACACACAAAAAACTCAAGCACAAAGCCAAAATAAACCATAACTATAACCTCGCACTAGGGTCATATTAATACACTAAATCGGTTTTACCAGGGCGGGTTACTACAGGGCTGCTCAAGAATCAGAGATGAGATATGATACAGTGAGCGTCACGGCTCCTTGGCTGGAGGTCGGGTGGGAACCATAGGTGGGAATCACGGTCGTAGGAAAAGGCAGCTCTCACAGCGGTTAGATGAAGATGATCAAGTGGGTGGATTTCCAACTTCCAATCGACCCAGTTAAACCCGCTAGACGGGAAGAAAAGATCCCCAGGACGTGTAAACGAAAGGCTTCATGACTTCCCTAATCTCATCTGGGGTGTAGAAGGTTTTTATAAAATCTCCCCATTTTTTAAAGAATTTAAGGATAAAGGGGGGTCTCTTTGGTTTTTGATGACTCCATTTTTAATCCATCTCTAGATGGTGTTTGACGGAGCAGATCACTTCTTGGACTGAGGGGCCCAATTAGAATCCAACCATTTTGAAAGTAGAGATCGTTTGGCCGTTAATAGAAAGATGTGCAGAGCGAGGTTCTCACAATGATTTGGAGGTATGGAAAAAACAGCTGGACCGGTCAAGGCTTAAATCACTTGTGGGGAGGAATTGGAGAGTGTTCACCAGTTTATCCAGAAATCTGCGGTACGTTACAGGACCAAGATACTAATGCAGAAAATCTGTTCGAGGGGCGTCACACTTAGGACATGCTGTGAGACGGTCGGGACAGTTTGGGGTGGGGGGGGGATATTGAAACCCAAATATGGCTGAGTGAGCGATTCTGAAGTAGGTGTCCTTCCATTTTCTCATTGACAATATGTTTTACAGAGGGCCGCCACCCTTTTTAGGATTTCCCAGAGATATCCTGGTCGGGATCATTTTTTCCCATTTGGTGAAGATTTTAGGGGAGGCTTTATCACTTTTTTATTTAAAAAGCCCTAAATAAAGCATAAATAAGGAAGGGGTGGGTGAGGAGAGGGGGCCAATGACGTTATCGAATATATTTTGTCGAAAATGCACAAATGAGCCAAATTTACTTTTGAGAAATGAGGAAACTTGTGAAAAAGCCAGGAAGTGGGAGGGGGGAGATCAAATTTTGAAATAAAGTCTGCAAGAAATAAATTTTTTTTTGAGTGCGGTATCAAATAGTTGGGAAAAATGCACTATCCCCCTGTCTCTCCAGCGTCTGAACTGGGGGTTGTCTAATCCCGCTTGGAATTCAGGATGGCCTCCAAACAAGCGATACCTACTAAATTGGTATGGTAGGGATAGCAAGGATCTGCTCGCCTTCCAGGCTCCTATGGTGTCTTTCAGAAGAAGACTGTGTTTCGCCACTTTAGGGAGAGACGCAAATTTGACATGAAGCAGGTTTGGGAGCGCCCAAAGGAGAAGGCCAATGCGGATTCAATGACGAAATTAGAGAATCTAAGGCCCTGTTGACCCAGTCTACACTGTGTCGCAGCAGACTTGCCAGATTATATAGCCTTTAAATTTTCCGGGCGGGTCACACCTCCAGAGTCCCGTGGGAGGGGGCAGCTTAGAAAGAGCAATTTCGTGTCTTTTTTTTGTTCCACAAGAAAGAGGAAACGAGGATGGATAAGTTAATGCTTTATGTCAAAGAAGGAGCGGGACCGTTTTAAAAGATGTAATAATTTTGGGGAATGCCCATCATTTTAAGCAGGTAGCATTTTGCTAAGAGAGGAAGAGGGAGTTTTTGTCCATCGTTCCAGCTCTTTCGAGATTTTAAGTAAAAGTGGGGGATAATTGAGATGATAAATGGATTCGGAGTATTACCTATATAAATGCCTAAGTATTTTATAGAAATTTGGCCAATGAAATAGGCAGAGAGTTAAGTGCGACTAATTTAGGAGAGTTTGGGAGGGAAAAGATCCAGAGCTCCGATTTTGACACTTTTACCTTAAAACCTGAGTAAAAGCCAAACTATGAATCAGCTCCAGAGCCACAGGAACCTCAGTAAATGGGTGAGAGATAAATGAGAATATCATCAGCAAAGAGGGAGATTTTAACCCTGGTGGCACCTAAAAGTTATACCTGATAATTGGGGGTGAGATTCAAGAGCCCGGGACAGGGTCAAATAGCTAATTGAATAATAAAGGTGATCAGGGGCATCCTTGACGAGTCCCTCCTTTTAGGTGAAAACGGTTTGGATAGAAAACCTGAGGTGTAGATTTGCGCTAGTGGAGAAGAGTAAAGGAATAAAAGATGGGAAAGGGCCTTGGAACCCAAATTTAAATCCAAAACCACATCCAGCCCACCTCCAGCTGACCCTGTCAAACGCTTTTTCTGCGTCTATCAACAGGACAGCTGGAGACCGATGTGCATCTGGGCGACACTTAATCTCATCTAGCACTGCGATAACCTTGCGGATATTGGAGACCGCCGCCCTGCCTTTGACAAAACCTGTTTGCTCCGGGGAAATAAGTTTGGGGAGGATGAGCGCCAATCTGTCTGCAAAGATTTTAGAGATTATTTTGAGATCAACATTGATAAGTGATATTGGACGATAGGATGAGGGGAGAGAGGCGTCCTTTCCCGGTTTCAGTATTACCTTTATGTGAGCAGTGTTGATCTTCTGGGGAATAGGGGACCCTGACATAAATAGATTAGATATTTCGGTCAATAATGGGGATATTTCTTTTGAAAGCATTTTATAAAATTCACTGGTAAACCCGTCTGGGCCGGGCCCCTATTGTTCCTTTGATTCTTAATCGTATGTTTATCTCCTCTAAGGGATATCAGCTGTTAAGAAGATCTTTATCTTCATTGGACAAAGTAGGGAGAGTAATGTTAGTGAACCAGGTCAAAGGGGTAATAAAGGTCAAGGGTTTTCTATTATATTAGGGAGGCGTAAAAATTCTCAAGAACGTTGTTGATGGCCTGCCCAGAATAGGGTTATTGCCGTCTGAATCTTTTTAGGTAAAATATGTAAGAATTGGATTTGCGTCCTTTAGCAAAAATTTGGGTAAAATCCTCCCAGCCTTATTCCATATCTGAACAGTTTAAACCTCTAAAGCTGAACGTTTTTGAAATCTCCCTTGTTCAACCCATCTGTCATAATCTGTTTTGGCTTGAACCCAAAGGGCTTTAGAGGATGGGGATGGATTGGAGAGAAAAGTAGTGTAGGCCTGTCTAAGCTGCTCCCCCAAGGAGTTAATTTGGGCAGAGACTGTTTTTTTCCTTTTGGTGGTATGGGGCCCGTATTCGCCTCTCAGGACCGCTTTGGCTGTTTCTCATAAGAGCACAGGATCCGTATCCTCCACGGATTATCCGCAGGAATTCAAGCCACCACCCACGGAAATATCAGCAAATCCTCATCACCAAAGAGATAGATGGGAAACGCCAAAGAAACGGTCCCTCAGGGGTATCTCGGAAAGTTGGAGAACTAGGGGGAATGGTCCAGGAGATCACCAAATCCTTTATCTCACAGGACTCTACTCTCTGCATAACTGAGCGGAAAGTAGGAAATAGTCTATCGCGACCAAGAGGGTTTTGCGGTGAGAGAAGAAGGAGTACTCTCTACCGTCTTGGGTGAAGTGATCTCCAAGCATCCGTTTAAGACAGCATCGCGAAGAAAATTGGTTAGATGAACGGGATTATATGGGGGTTGATTGGAAAGAGAGACGGAATGGAGAGTTTTCTATCTTCCATGGGTTGACTACTAATTGAAGTTCCCTCCTACTATTTTACGTGGCCAGGGGGCAGTGCTATTTGGTCATTTAGGGGTTTAAAGAAAGCCCCTTGTTTTTATGAGGACCATAAACGTTGTAGAGAGACATTTCGTCATTGGAAAGTTTCAAAAGAGATCTTGATCCATCGGCCTTTCAGTGTCATGTGATGACAGCAAGACTGAGTGGAAAGGTCTTTGTGTATCAAAATAAAATTTCCTCCATTTTTTTTGTCTACTGATTGGAGACCCCAGGACTGCCCCAACCCACAAACGTTTAAGGCGAAAAAAGTCAGTTCCCCCTAGGGTGAGTCTTCTTGGAGCAAGGGGAATATCCGCTTTTAATCTTTTAAGGGTGGCGCAAGATCATAATTCTTTTAGAAGGGGATCTCAATCCCTTGACATTCCAGGAGACTATGCGCATATTAACGTTGGTAATGAGAAGTAAGTAAGGGGAAGGATCAAAAGAGGGTGACTCACCCAGAGGAAGACTAGGTCCCAATCAGTTCCTCCAGCATCACTTATTGGCCTGGAAAATAAGTAACACAGCAAGACCCAAAAAGTGCCAAAACCGAACCAAAAGAAAAGTAACATTAAAGCACAATTGGACAGGTCCAAAAAACCCAGAAGGACCTCCAGCAAAAACGTGCTCATGAACTTCCTTATTCCCAACATGTAGGGAGAGAAGAAAAAAAACAAACAGGTAGACAAGCGAATGTGCGATTACCCCCCTCCCCGGACCCCAAATCACAGTGGTACAGAGGGAGAACATAACAGAGGCACCCAACAAAGGAAGGATAGTCTCAGGTCCCCGTATGCCAGCTTGGACGTAGGCACTGGACTTTAGGAGAGGCACTTCGAGGTGACTTGGATTTATATGATGGAACCTCAGTCCAGTCAGTATCCGCGTCTTTCCTTTTTGGTGAAGAGTTCGGAGATGAAGATGGTGCATGGTCAGATGTGTGAAGAAGTGAAGAACTCAGGGCCTTTGCTGCTTCAGATGGTGATGTGAAAACGGACATGGATCCATCGGAGTGGAAGACTCTGAGTGTAGCTGGTAGACAAGGAAAATTTCACATGTTGGGGATGAAGAGCGGTGCACAAAAGATGAAAAACGCCTGCTTTTCTTGGAAACCCAACCGAGAAGTCTCCGAAGATGAGGAATTCTGCTGCCTTTGACCTCTATAGGTTGACTGGATTTTTTAAAGGCACGAAGATGGCCACCTTATCGTTGAAATCCAGATACTTTACAATCACCCCGCCGTTGCGCTCCCCAGAGCTGGATTCAGGCGTTTGGTGTTGGGATCAAGCAGCTGGAGATATCGCAAGTCAGGGCCAATGCGATGGGCTCTCTCAACACGGCAGGGATGGGAAGGCCGAGGAGTTTTTGGAATCCGGTGTTCGCATAGAGAGTGCAGGTCTCGAGCTGCTACAGAAATTTCCCGGGACCCCTACTATGGCCTGGTTATTGCGACGGACCTGTTTTCAAGGTCCTCAAGTTTCTCAAAAGCCGGAGGTTGTTGGGTTGAAGCTGTGCAATGGCTGAGTTGGATATGTCTAAAGCATTTTCCACCTCCTGAAGACGAGAGTCATGTTCCTCCAGTTTTGGATCTGAGTGAACATGGCGGTGACAGTGGCAGAGATGGTGGCCGCAAGTGTCTCCTGAATATCCGGTGTCATGTTTTTAGCTACAATAACAGCCAGGCGCCTTCTTCAACATCGGTGGTGTCAGTGATGATAAGTTGGGAAGAGGCGGTGGGCACTGCTGGAGAGAGTAACGGTGGACCCGGGTGGTATCGTCAGCTTCTGGGTCGCTGCTGTTGTTATTGACATTGTCGGAGGTGACTTGATCTGATTTGGGAGCTTTGGTAGCTTAAATTGGCTTTAGATTTTCCCATAGTCAGTATAAAAGCGGTCCATCCGCGGGACAAAGGAGGTAGAATCAGGGATAAATGGATGGAAGGTTGAATGCAGAACAGAACTGGTGGCAGGTGCAGTACCAGCGATTGCCACTAGATGTCGCCGACTCAATAGAAAGTAGTCTGTGGAGCAGCAGAGGACGCCAGTGAGAGACTGAGTGTGGCAGAGCTCTCAGCAGGACTGCAGGTGATTGCTCCTGAGCCCCCCCTGTGAGGAAGCTGCTGGGGGCTGTTATCTGCTGAGGGAGCGCAGAGGCGTATCAGTGTGTGGCCGGGCGGGCAGTGGTTACACTCTGTACTTCAGCCTGAGGCGGCAGGCAGCGGCTACACTGTTCATTGATCTCCCTGCAGTGCGGGATGTGGAGGGTTAAGAGACATGCGGGGGAGCTGCCAGAGCAGCACAGGCAGTCCGCTCACTCCTGGCCGAGGTGGTGGGGGTGCCTCCTCCTCCCCTGCTCTCTGAGGGAGCCGCAGCAGACGGAGCACAACCGGGAGAGTCACTCACCCGGAGCACTGTCAGGAAGGTTTATAGCTGCCGCACACCCGCTCCGCAGCTGATATGTAGCTGATAGTCGGCAGTTGGGGGCCCGGTGAGACGGAGCTCTCGCACCAACCTCCCTACATCTCGGAACCGGAACCGGAAATCCTCCGGTTTAGCTGTTCTTATTCAATTTATAAACACACGGGCTGCCTTGGAGCTTGCCTGTCTTACGCGTTCCCCACATAGGGTTGGGCTTTCCTCCGGACCGCTATTTGGTTTGGTGGCTTGCCCTGGTTTTCCTTTAGGATTTCCACTAGTTTATGATGTGGGGGGCCTTTCCCTCCTGCTTTCTTGTGTTATTTTCCTTGTATTTGCTGTGTGTTGTTTGTCCCCACCCTCCTCCTCCCCCCTTCCTCCCCACTTTCTCCCCCCCCCTCCCCTGTCCGGCGGGGCTTGGAGCGGTGCGCATCTCATTGGCAGCTCTCCCATTCTCTTGAATGGGGGATCTTAATATAGTTTCTTATAACACAAAGGGTCTTAATGCGCCTAATAAACGGGCCCAGGTCCTATATCATCTACATCGTCAGAAAACACATATAGCTTGTTTTCAAGAAACACATTTCAAATCTTCTAATGCCCCGGTGATAAGAAACAAATATTTTATGCAATGTTACTTTACTAATTTTCCACATTCCAAAAGTAGGGGTGTGGCCATCGCCATTCATAAATCTTTGTCACATCAGATGGTGCAGTGTATAGTAGATGATGAGGCAAGGTACCTAATTTTAATACTTACCATTAATGGACATAGGTTTATGGTTGTGAATGTTTATGCCCCTAACCAGGGTCAGGTGTCTTTTCTTTTGGAGGTCCTTGAGAAATTGCATACATGCGCACAGGGCACTGTCCTGTTCTGCGGTGATTTCAATCTCACACTTGATCCAACCTTGGATAATTCCACAGGACGCTCGTCTGCTTCTTACTCAGCGATTAAGAAGGTCAAAAGAGCTTTTTTGCAATTCCAATTAGTGGATGGTTGGTGGTTGCAACACCCATCGGATAGAGATTATACATTTTACTCTACACCGCACGATTCATACAGTCGTGTTGATTATGTTATGCTCCAACACCATGCCCTTCCCTGGTTGAGATCCTCTTCCATAGGAAGTGTTCTCTGGTCGGATCACGCGCCAGTGTCCATATCTCTCCACCTCCCCAATATGGCTTCTAAAGCACGGATCTGGAGGTTGAATGAGTCTTTGTTACTGGATATGCCTGGCGGACTTGAAGCAGACCATCGAACATTTCCTGGTGGATCATGATCGTGATTAAACCAAGCTTATTTTTCAATGGGAAGCCCTCAAATGCGTCCTACAAGGCATTTTGATTAAACACGGCAGCCGTCTTAAGAGGGCCCGCTCGGCTGCCATGGTGAAAGCCCTTCAGAAGGTGGCGGTGTTGGAGGTCCAACATAAACAAGCTCTCTCTAAGAGTGTGCTGCAGGATCTCCTGGTGGCTCGGCTTGAAGTTCGTCGTTTGCTCGAAGCCTCTTGGGGCAAGTTTCTTCAGCTCTGCCGTAGTAAATTCTATGAATATTGTCACGTACACGCTCACCAGCACGTGACTGGGGACACTGTAATGGGGTTAGATTTATCTCCACTCGAGCACACCTCTCACTCAGGTAGCTAATCAAGCATAAATCGTACCTCAAGACAGTTCCAGTCCCCTCCAAAAATACACGCTGCCACCACCTTCCGTCAATAATCAAAAAGGAATCAGCCAGAAGGAGTCTGACTCCTAACAGATATTCAAAAAAACACGTAAAAAATGCTCACAGGTCAACTCACTACTCTCTCAGTAGTTACCAAAGAAAAAAAAACAATCCTTCAAGGAAATTGGGTCCGTGCAACAACAAGAGTTAACGAATTACTGATACCTTTAATTTAAAAATGATTCCAGTACTTACATAGACAAAATATGATGATAACAATAATAATGACACACATATCAATACAGTTATTAAAAAAAAGGGAGAAAAATGGAAAGAATTCACACTTACAAGATGTTTCAGCTTCCAAGACCCGGGGGAAGGAGAATAAAGGACACAACTCAATTCCTCAGAATAGACCCCACAGCTATGACACAGACTAGAGGGTGGCTGGTGTTTTTATACCCATCCAGGCTTTCTCCTCCTTCTCATAACTTGTACTCTCTTACTGGCTAGGATTATGAGGGGGAGGTGGGTATACAGAATTGTCTGAGGAGGGTAATTGGATTTTAGTTCCACAAGGGGGCACTCATGGACTGCTTCTCTGGGCAGAACAAAGGAAATATCTGTTACCTTCTGGCGGGAAAATTTGTTTATTTGAAGGTGGTAAAACTGAGCTTATCAGATCTGCTGTAGCAGGATGCAGGCCTGCCATAAATACCTTTCCTTAGCAATCAAAGACACTGGGATGGGGGGTTGTCGGACAAATGGCCAGAAACTCCTCTCTCAGGAAAAGGGGGGAATGCTGCCTTACAATCTGAACTGCAGGATTTAGTGATGAATTAAAATACATTGAATTTTCAAGGTTTTTACATAAAATATGGAAATAAAAGTGGACGCCTTTTGGCCAGGGCCACCAGGGAGAAAATGTCTCAGTCCTTCATACCCAGTATAAAACAGCACTCGGGTCGGATTGCACATACTACTGAGGAGATAGCTGCTGAGTTTAGCTCCTTTTACTCTAAATTATATAATCTCCCTGCCACCCATCCCTCTCCATCCCAACCTAAGACTAAGCCTCCTTCTCCCTTTCAGGCACTCCCGTTTTAAGTAATTCAAGTTTTGGAGGAGCCTTTCTCTGAAGTAGAGTTGGAGGCTGTTGTTAAGGATCTCCCGAGTGGAAAGAGCCCTGGGCCTGACGGCTTTACAAATGCGTTTTTAAAACCCTCCTTCCTTTCTTCTCCTCAGTTATGCTTAAGACGTTTAATAGTGTCTCGGTCTCCTCCCCTTTTCCTGAGGGGTCCACGTTGGCTCATATTTCGGTTCTTCCTAAAGCTGGGAAAGATCCTCAGGCCTGCGGGAGTTATAGGCCCATCTCTCTTTTAAATGTTGACCTTAAAATATACTCTAAATTGTTAGCAAACCGTCTGAATCCGTATCTTCCTACCCTGATTCACCCGGACCAGGTGGGTTTTGTTCCGGGACGAGAGGCCCGGGATAACACCCTCAACACCCTAGATATCATCCAGTATGCCCGGTTGCAGGGGAACCCCATGATGGTCCTGTCTCTCGATGCTGAAAAGCGTTTGACAGGATCTCATGGGACTCACTGTCCTCCACCCTGGAACACATAGGACTTGGCCCCATGTTTATAGGGAAAATTCTCGCTCTGTACCAAAACCCTTCCGCTAAGGTAAAGATAAATGGCTCCCTCTCGGACACTTTCAAGATACATAATGGCACGAGGCAGGGCTGTCCGCTTTCCCCACTATTGCATGTCCTGGTCATGGAACACCTGTTACATTCCATACATAATAATCCAGACATCAGTGGGGTAGTGATTGGAGATCGGGAATTTAAATGCTCGGCTTTTGCCGATGATCACCTGATATACTTAACAAACCCTCACGTATCGCTGCCCTCCTTGATGTCTGAACTGACGTCTTTCAGCGCATGGTCCAATTACAAAATTAACTACACCAAATCTGAAGCTCTTAACTTAACCCTTGAGCAAACATCAATCTCCTCCCTTAAAGCCAATTTTTCATTCTCCTGGCCATCGAATGGCATCTCTTACCTGGGCACCAAAATCCCTTCGAATCCCTCGCAGTTATTTGATGCTAACTTTCTTTCCATGTATCGGAAAATAAGTCATACTCTAAAGGGATGGGGCCAAAAGGGCTTTTCTTGGTTTGGAAGAATGAATGTGCTGACCTCCCTAAACTATTGTATTTATTTCAGACTGTCCCCGTCGCTATTCCTGCCTCATTTTGGGTCCAACTTCAGTGTTGCTTTAAGGATTTCATTTGGCAATCTGGTCAATCCAGAATCAGGAGAGAGTTATTGACGCGGCCTAAAGGTAAGGGAGGGGCTGGTCTTCCGGACTGCAGACTCTACTACCTGGCTGTCGCACATGCACGTTTCTTAGACTTATTACACCACTCACATGAAAAATTATGGGTATATATTGCCCAGACGCTATGTTGGCAATCACTAATTTCTCTCCCGTGGGCTCGGGATTCCTTATTCTCGGACATCCGCCATTTCTCCTTTACCACCCTCCATACCCTCACTATAATTCGGAAATCTCGTACTTCCGAGAAGTTACTGGACCTTGACGGGCCACTGTTTCCGGTCTTGGATAATCCTGCATTCCCTTCGGGGTCCTCCAGAAATCTACTTCTAGGCAGTTCTAAGTTAGCCCCCATTTTAACAACTCATATCCAGGAAAATGGATGCCTACTTTCCTTGTCTCACATCCTAAAAGGTCGTCCTCCCTCCCTCAGCAACCATTTTGAGTACCTGCAGCTTCAACATTTCTTTAGCTCCACCATTGGCAAGCTTGATTTGTCCAAAACTATCCCCTTTTGAGAGTCTTTGTATGAAGACTACACTCCCTAAACATCTAATCTCTCTGATTTATCGTTGGCTGGTCTCTCCAACTAATGCTCCTCTTCCTTCATACTGTGCAGGGTGGGAGAGAGAACTGCAACAGACGTTCTCGGAGGAGCAATGGCAAAAGTGCTTTTTCCTTACGCATAAAGCAGTCATAGCATGCAAAGCACAGGAGACTAGTTTTAAGATCTTGACTAGGTGGTACAGGGTGCCGGTATTGCTCCATAAATGGTTCCCCAATACCCCTGACATTTGTTGGCGTTGTAATAGAGAAGTAGGCACCATGTCTCATATATGGTTGGGGTGTTCAGTTCTAAGGGATTTCTGGAAGAAGGTGTTATGGGCCGTACGAGATTGTACTGGAATCGTTATTCCGGACTCCCCAAAGGCCACACTCTTATTTATGTTTAATTGTTCTCGAACCTCCTATAAAAAGTCCTTAGTTAGGCACCTTCTACAAGCTGCAAAAACAGTCATCCCACGCCAATGGCGTCAAATCACTCCCCCCCTCACTGTCAGAGTGGGTAGATGAGGTCGCATCGACTTTTCGCATGGAGGAACTGATTGCACGTTCTCATGAGGACGCAATGAGGGTGTTGGCTACTTGAGGACCCTGGACGGCGTACCAGCCATCTCCTGGATTTAAGGCCCTCTCGGCTCAGTAGACACAGTAGATTCCCTTTGCAGTTAGCCCATTCTTTCTCAACATACCATGAGTTGGCGCAGTCTGAGCACTGCCGGACTGGTCTACCCCCGTCCCTCCACCCACTCCCCCTTCTCTTCCTTTTTTTTCTTTTTCTCTCTCTTTCTGTCTGTATGTCTTTAATTTTCTTTTTCTTTTAGTGTGTGTTTGTCATGAGTACTTCAGCCCCTTTTGATGCATCACATACTAATATATGCCTTGGCAGCAGCCGCCTGGCATTGGTCACTAAATTTCAGACTAGAGATGGGCGAATTTCTCAAAAATTCGGTTCCGCAGATTCACTGAATTTTCCACAAAAATTCTCTTCAACCCGAATTTATTTGCGGCGAACGTCATTAAAAACAGCTATTTCCTGGCTGCATAGAGCCTGTAGGGTGTGTAAGCGTTCACTCATGTTCGGCCGCCATCTTGGCCCGTCCTGGGGGACACTCTCGCTCTGGGATCGCCGCTTTGGTAAACGGAACAGCAAGTCGACACAGGATCCTCTTGAAGGCTGGCCTCCGCCAGCTTTATTCTTCAACACAGTAAAACATATACAGCAAACAAAATAAATCCCAAGCCGTCCATTCACTAACTAAATGTACAGAGAGTCCCTCTCTAGCAGTGATCTGGATCTACTACCCAGCCCCACAAACATGTACTCACACTGTACAATATAGTCCTTGGGTCTGGCTTCTCTCAAGCCTGGGGGGGGGAAGCACCCAGGAAACTCTCCTAGGCAGGGCCTGCACATGTCCTCCTCTGACTGTGAGCCACACTCCCCCTTGGTACACTGAAGACCAGGCTATTTAACAGCCCTCTGAGTTGGACAAGCAGCTGAGCAACTCTCCTCATTACCACCTGAGTAATTAACTCCTGGGTACCCTTGCCAGACTGCTGCTCTTCCTCACTGATAGCCAGCAACTTGGTAACCCATAGCTTGGAACTCAGCTGCTGCAGAACATCTAGTGGCAGAGAAATACGATCCCTCCCCTTTGATAAAGGCCGTAGGCCTTTTCACCTTGCACAAACCTTCCTCCAGGGTCAAAGCACCTATTCTGGGGTATCCATCCTTGCAAGACACTCAGCAGCTGGTTTACTTTGAGGGACACACTACTTTCCACAGAGAGAGTACAGGAGTTATCCACCAACCTCCTACTTATCCGCTTTTCCCCACTACCTGTGACTTGCTGCTCATCCCAGTTAACACCTAGGTTGTAACCTGTTGCTAAGGACAACGCCTCCCTAACCAGGATTATCCTATCCTCTTGTTCCTGAGCCCAGGCTGATCTATCACTACTGGTTCTCCCTGAACTTCTACCTGTTGCCCAGGGTAACCTTTCTCCTACATCCTCAGATGCTAAGACCAGGGAGTCCATACTCCGATCTACCGCAGGTTCCCAGCACTCACTTAGGCTATATTGGGCAACCGCCAGGTCACAATCCTTTCCTTTTCCCAACCCAATAGGGCTGGAGCTTGTCCTTGCACTTACGTACAACTCATCGACTATCCTAGGAGTAACTCTACCACTCACTACTGGTAACAGTGCCTTCCTTTCCGCTGCCTGACTGTTCTCTACTAAAGACCCCTTAGGGAACTCACCATAATCCTGAAAAATTCCCATACACTTTTCCTCACTGATTACCTTCATGTCTTGTAGTTCTGAGTCTGCAGGGCCACCCTGGAGCCTAGACTTATCTCCACTACAAGACTCTTGGACCTCACCTACCATCACATGGGGACTGCCACCAATCCCATGTATTTGACCCATGTTCCCTATCTCAGCAGGTGTACTTTCCTCTGACGCGGGCCTATCGTACCCCTGTTCTGTAACATTAGAGACCCCACTGCATTGCATCTCATAGCCCTGAGGTGCAGCCTCTGTCCCAAAACTAAACTCAGTTATGCTGGGTTTAAGACTCTCAGGCTGGGAGGACAGAATCCCTTTCCTAGGACCCTGTTCATACCTGTCTGTACTGATCATCTCCACAGCAGTGTCTTGACTTTCTCCTTGCTGTGGGATATCCACCTGCTCCTTCCCATAGGGAACCTGGTCTCCCTTACCGCCTATCTCACTAGTGCTTGAGCACATACTTCCCTCTGCTGTGTCAAGCAGCTCCCAATGGGGAGGTTCTTCCTCAACATCTCCTGTACCCGTTACCATAGGAGAACTCTCAGTGTCCGTTAGGACCACCCCTGCACCTGTCATGCTATAAGGCTCCTCTGGTACCTTAGAGTCAACACTGGACTCTTGTACATGGTTCACACCCTTCTCCATCTCAGAGTCTGCTATGTCTAAGGCGCTGCTTGGGGATACGTTTACCACCTGGACCCCAATTACTTCACACCTACTAGCAGGGCAACCATATTCACTCTCTAGCCTTTCCCTGACCTGCACCAGGCTGGCAGAGTGTAGATCTGGCAACACATTTACCTCTTCTAGAGCCCTAGTAGCAGAAGACACTTGGTTGCTACTAGAGACCACATTAGTTTCATAAGAAATTACAACACATTTTTCTTCATGGCCATCACTTCCGGGACTCATAACTTCTGCACTACACTCAGACCCACTATCACCTACAGGGAATGAACTAGCCTCCTCTTCTGCTATAGCTGCTAGTTCACACTGGGTACTACCCTGAGCTGTACTAAGGTCACAAACCACAGGGACTACATTACCTGCACTACTTGTGCTGTTGTCCACCACTGCCACTGATGGCGCATCTGCAACTTGCACGTTACACTCACGTTCACACAGTGTCCTGTGGTCAGGAGTAGACCCATTGACCATCTGGAACCCAGGAACTTCACTTACAACTGTGGGGCATTCATACTCATGACTTTTCCCCAGCGGAAGAGCATAGGATACCTTGTTGCTACTGGCAACCACCTTAGCTCACCTGGAGATGACCGTGTTAACCCCTTTCTCCTGGTTATCATCTATCACAGGACACAAATCCTCTGCAGTACTCCTAGCGCTGTTAACCCCAACCTCTAGGGGCATACCTGAGCTAGTTTGCCCCACTGCTGGAGCTGACATTTCCAAATAAGCTAGTTCACTCTCTACACTAACTTCATTATTGTCCAGGGACACCTTTCCCTGGGCACTTCTCTCATTAGCTCTGTCTGTCTGACTTACTGCAGTCATGTGCGGGGATGTTTCCTTCACATCCCCCACAGGTGCAGCAGACGTCTGACTGCTACTGGCACCCCCCCTGTTTAGACAGAGCATTTTCCACAAAAATAATATTTTCAATAGACTCAGCATGCAATACATTGAGTCCATCAGACTTGACCAGAACCTCTCCAACATTCCTGCAACTGCTTCCTAGAGTCTTCTGGCCTGGCGGCACCTCTGGCCCTCCATCTAAGTCCTCACACAATTCATGTGTACGTTTAACAGTGTCACTAGATGTGTCATTAGTAACAGGAACAGTCTTACCCCATTCCAGTCGAGTCTCCACACTTTGGACAATGTCCCTGTACCATCTGGACACAGCTCGATGACAGTCCTCATCAGACAGAGGTGGGATTCCACCCACCTGGAACTCCCGGACCTGGGGCTGTGACTTCTCTGGCTTCCTGATGAGAAATCAGTCAACAACACCTCCTGCTGCTCTGGGACACCTCCAGCTGGACTCCCTCTTCTGCAGGGTGGCAGCGGTTCCCTGTGGATGAAGTGGGTTGCCCTTGGAAACAGCTGCATGCAGGTCACTTATGGACTCCATTTTATCTGGGCGTACATTTATCACATCCTGTTTGGCATTTAGACTGCTAATCAGTGAGGAGTCGCCCCCCCTGTTCTTAGGGACTTTAACAGAGGACAATTCTGGCTCTTCCCTTTTAAGCAGTGGTACAACAGTCTCTGCAGGGGACACTTTTCCGGCCATGGCGCTCTCTACACCTGGTGCTACCTATGGCCCTCACAACTGCCAGAAAAGCGGAAAGTCTCTGCTCAGTATGATTTCCACAGGCAGCTCCTCATATATCTCAAGCACATGATCGACAGCCCCAAGACAAGACTCAAAACATATAACCACAGTCTCACCAGGTCCTGGCCGGGTCCTCATAAAGGGTATTACTTCTTTGTCAATTCTGGAGACGTTCTGCCAACAGTCCAGATCAACCTCAAATGGGATCCCACCCACTCGCCATTCCAGGGTCCTTACTAGCAGTTTCTCATACTGGCCTAAACCAGCCCCTTGCTGCAGAAGAGATGAGTCGCTCCTGGCAACAACAGAATCCAGGCCTCTTTTTGACTTGCCTTTGCCCCGCCTGGGCTTTTCCTTGGAAGGACGGCCTGGCCTTTGCCCTCCAGACATTCCTCACAGCCACAGTCTGGTCCCCCTTCCCACCAGGGCTTTGGCTGGTTAAGGTAGGGAGGTACAGCTGGCCGGGAGGTCCTCGAGTGTACTAACTCACACATGACCTGCCCTCCCCACCAGGATTTTAGTTGGTTATTGTAATCTAGTGCTGCTTGTCGGATGGTCCCAGGGTGCACTAACTCACACCTGACCTGCCCACCCCTCCAGGACTTTGGTTGCTTCCTGCGACCCATGCTTTCCCCAGCTGGTAAAAAAATTCAGACAGCACCAGTCTCTTTCCAGCAATCACACAGTTCCTGTGCTGGGGAGGGTCTGGCCCTTTCAAAGCGGCTGCAGCAATCCTATGCAGCTTTGCAGGATCAGCAAACCAGTCCTTCCAATGCACAGTCACTTTTCAGAAGCAGTAATGGTTTGGCTGCTGGCCCTTTAACATAACCCCTGCAGCCTCAACACTGTGCAAAATTCACCAGTCCACTGGTTCAGCACTCTTGTGCCGGTTCAATTGTACTACACATGCACTAATTCTTGCGCCACTTTAGTTGCTGTGTCAGTCCTGATGTCGATGTGCCCATTGCATACCTCCATCATATGTAAGCGTTCACTCATGTTCAGCCACCATCTTGGCCCGGCCTGGGGGACACTCTCGCTCTGGGATCGCCGCTTTGGTAAACGGAACAGCAAGTCGACACAGGATCCTCTTGAAGTCTGGCCTCCACCAGCTTTATTCTTCAACACAGCAAAACATATACAGCAAACAAAATAAATCCTAGGCCGTCCATTCACTAACTAAATGTACAGAGAGTCCCTCTCTAGCAGTGGTCTGGGTCTACTACCCAGCCCCACAAACATGTACTCACACTATACAGGATAGCCCTTGGGTCTGGCTTCTCTCAAACCTAGGGGGAAAGTACCCAGGATACTCTCCTGGACAAGGCCTGCACACCTCCTCCTCTGACTGTGAGCCACACTCCCCCTTGGTACACTGAAGACCAGGCTATTTAACAGACCTCTAAGTTGGACAAGCAGCTGAGCAACTCTCCTAATTACCACCTGAGTAATTAACTCCTGGTTACCCTTTCCAGACTGCAGGTCTTCGTCACTGACAGCCAGCAATTTGGTAACCCATAGCTTGGAACTCAGCTGCTGCAGAACATCTAGTGGTGGAGAAATGCGATCTTCTAAGGTCACACCGCCACAGGTGTTATAGAACATGTGCCATGCTCAAATATGCATAGGGTGCGTGGTTTGGTCTTCATACAATGCTGTGTTTTAGTATGACACACACATGACTGCCGCTGCTCTTAGAAGCGCTTCACTCTTCACTTCTCTGGGCAGTTACGTGGGCAAAACTGACCAAATAAGTGACGTGTGAACGCAACCTGACAAAGTAATGTCAGTGGCAGCTGGAAATAACTGAGCTGAGGGCTAAGATACTACAATAGCGTCATATTAGTAGGTTCCTGGAGCCGAAACAGGTCACAGCACAGTAAGGGGACATCACAGCAGGGGTCATCCTGCGAGGCCACAGCATCCGTAAGAAATAACCTTTAGTTGGCATTGCCCGGGTGCAGGTCAGGGTCTCTCATCTGTCCTCAACCCATCTCTTTCCCGTTTGGTTCCCACAGCCAGAGAACTACTATGTGCTGTGGCCTCTGCACCACTATACAGTGAGGAGGAAATATTTGAGGACAGTGGGCAGCAAAGAAATGGGGAAGAAATCCGCTGCTTCTTGCAGAAGCAGGTAAGTAGTGATGAGTAGAGTAGCAATGGGGGGTTATGGTGTGAGCGGTGAGGCTTTGTACAGCGACACAGTTGAGGAGGACAGCGGTGACAGGCAAACACTAATCGATGTAGCCGATCGCACTTGGAAGCCGGGTGAAGCAAGCAAGTCTGGGACAAGGTAAGGTGCCCTAATTAAACAAGGCATAAAGTGCCCCCCAAATGGAAAATTCAGCACACTTCATGCCTCCTTGTGCTCCCTTACTGCCTGGGATGAAGTGGCGCCTTAGGAGGTCGCCTACCTTTGACTACCCTTCGTCCCAGCCCTGGAAGCAATGGCTTCATCACCATCATCAGGAGAAGAGAGCGGCAGCTTGCGTGTCAGGTAGTGGCATAGCTAGCAAGTCGGTAGTGTGACTGGGAGTCAGCGGGGTGGCAGCAGTGTGAGGTTGGGAGCCAAATGGCCACGATATAGACCACCCACTTTGCAGGTCCCAGAAAGTAGCGGCACAGGTGTTCACCGAGCAGCGGCGATAACAGTTAGTCAGTGCGGAGCTTTGGTGGTAAAATCACCTACTCGGCGATGTGGCAGTTTTCTGCCAAGACACCGGAGGAGGCGAACATGGCTATATGTAGAATCTGTGGGCAGAAAGTAAAGCGTGGCCAGGGCACTAACATTGGCACCACACCCCTGCATCAACACATGCAGCGTCACCATACAGTGGCCTGGGAGAAACATGTCTCAGATGTGGGGGTCCATCCTGCTGCAGCAGCACTCAGTGGCACGCCTCCCATTTCAGGCAGTCAAGACTCCACCATCTCTGCCGAAGGGAGTTGTCTGTCTTTCACATCATTTACCGGTCCAGATGTTCCTGCTCCTCACCACACATGGTGCCAGCAGTCATTGACCGAGATGATTTCCAAGAGACAGTAGTATGTGTCTAGCCATCCCAAAGTGCAGAAGCTGACCGTGCTCCTGTCCAAGTTGGTGGTACTGCAGTCCCTCCCTTTTCAAGTGGTGGATTCTGCACTGTTCAGAGAGCTGGCCAGGAAACTTTGCATGCACTTTAGCAATTCCTACACCACCAAGTGCACCCTCCTTCAGCAGAACAGAGAAATCTATGAACAGAGCAAAACAGGGAGAAATCTATGAACAGAGAAAGGACATTAATGATTTCTTGATGCTCAGTGATTTCAGTGATACTCCACTGTGTCAGCCAGTGGCAGCTCATGCGTGACACATGTCATTTGCTCAGGTTCTTTCAGGAGGCCACGTAATTTGTCAGTCAGCAGGACTACGGGATGAATAACGTCATTTCACTGCTTCATGTCCTGGAACATATGCTACAAAATCTGTCTGTTCAGGGGACTGGAGTTGGGGTGGCTACATATCACAGCTACATAAGTCTGGTGGGGGCAATGGGCAACCAGTGAAGGGATTGGCAAAGTGGAGAGGCAGAGGAGTAACGAGGAGAGAGGTGAATCAGATGGGCAGCAGAGTTAAGAATGGATTGAAGGGGAGCGAGAGTGCTAGCTGGGGAGCCACAGAGAAGGATGTTGCAATAGTCTAGAGATGACGAGGGTATATACAAGCATTTTTGTACTTTCAAAGTGAAGGAATGACCGGATTCGGGATATGTTTTTCATTTGGATGCAAGGGTAAGGGTTTGAATGTGTAGTTTGAAAGGCCAGATTGGAGTCAAAGGTCCAAGGTAGCGGACTTGTGGAGTCAGTGAGAGAGTGCAGCCATTGGTAATGATAGAGAGATCTTTTTGCGCCATCGTCCATCCTCCCGCAGGTCAGACCGGGGGGTTCCTCAGGCTGCGGTGGGAGGTTGGGGTTGTAAGATCAGTACCAGCTCCACCTGCAGCAACCTGAGTCTGGAGTTGTTGATGTCTGTTAAAATGAGTGGTTTTTCTACTCAGGTGACAGGAGAAGAGGAACAGGAGCAGCTGGAGGAGGTAGAGGGAGATGAGAAAAACGAGGCAGATGACCCAGACACACCATGGCAGTACACAGTGGAGATGGAGGCAGCGAGTCCCTCAGAGTCACTTGTGCAGATGGCCCGCTGCATGCTAATTTGTCTTGGTAGTTACAGCCAAATAGTCACCATCCGGTTGAGTGAAGACTTCTGGCTCTCCACCCTCTTGGACCCTCGCTACCGGTCCAAAATGGGGGCATTTTTTCACCTGCCAAGACAGAGGACAAACTCAAATACTATAGAGACTTCCTATGTAGTCAGTTGGCCGCTGCCTATCTGCGCCATCATCCATCCTCTAGGAGGTCTCACCAGGGGTTCCTCAGTGCTGAAGTACCACTGCCACGGCTGCTGTACAGTGATGGGGGGATAGAAGCAGTATCAGCTCCATCAGCAGCAACCTGAGTTTGGAGTTGTTGATGAGCAGCTTTCTTCACCCTCCTAATGATTTAGGTACCCACCAGCAGCAGCACCTGGAGCAGACCCTGAACCCTGGATTCTTCTGGCTACCTGCCTCAGCTACTATTCTGATGCTGCCACCCGCCTGATGCCACACATCTGCTGTCAGCTGCTCCTTCAACCACCCACCATCTTTACCAGGAACTGGTATTGACACCCACCTCCTCACTCTTCACTGAGCCATTACGTAGCCCTTTGATACTGCTGCCACCTCACCATTCAAGTCTCCTCATGCTGCTGCTGTCATCTCCAGGCAATGTCATTCTCTGGCTTTATGTTGCTGTTACTGCCACCTCCTCATTATGTCACCTAGCTGCCGCCACCTCAAAATTATGACATTGTGCCACTTTCCGGCCTGCTGCTGCTGCTACCTCCACACTGTGTAATTGTGCCAATCTATGGCCTAATCATGCTGCTGCCACCTCCACAATCTGTCATTTGCCACTCTGTGGCCTACTTATGCTGCTGCTAACTGAACACTCTCTCAGTCGACCACCCTGTGGTTTCCTAATGCTGTTTCCACCCTCTACCACTCTGACGTTGCCACTATGTTTGGTTTTCCTCTTCTTTAAATCTGACAGAAGAAATGAAAATGGCAAACACTATCGATTGTGTCTTCGGAGCAGCCGTATGGCTAGTATGACAAGGTCCTTTGTTTGAATCAGGATTGTTGGATGATTAGGTAGCCAAAAGTAGGAGTGGATACAAAACACAGAAGACATGCAAATATTCCATTTACCTATTATTTTTGGGATCAAATCCCGTTTCTTTTTGGCTTTAGCCATAAAGTATTATTGACCAATTGAAATCGGACACAGAAGGATCAAAGGAAGGGCAAAATGATTAGTGACATCAAAGCAAAATTACTGACAACACACTCTCCACTCTTTTGGGGGGCTCTACATGCGGTGAAAAGTTCCCTGCACCTCGCCAGTGTGAGGCGCAGTGCGGGACCTCAGCGCAGAAGGAATGCGCCTATCATGGGAAATGGGAATGGGAAAAAGTAGCTCGCGCTCTGATTGGCCGGGATAGCCAAGCCCCCGCTAGTTCAACCAATCAGCTCTTTTCTGTATCTTTTACTGTATTTTGAACTGTCCCGCCTTTTCATTTGATTTGTCAGTACTACTTCATAGGTTATAATGGGTCACTGTCGCTCCTATTCTGATTGGCTGGTTTATGCCGACCAATGAGAAGCGCTTACAGAATTTGTATTCCTGTATGTCCTGGCAATTTCCAAGATCCTAATTCCTGATGTTGCGCTGTTCTTGATTTTTTGAAAGTGATTTTATTTATGTATTTTTTTAGAAGGTTTGAGCTCTTTTTCTGATAATGTTTTACACCTAATAAAAACGTTTTTTTTTATTCATACTCAATGCCTCACGGAGCGGAGAGCTGAAATGGATTTCTTTTGTGATCTTCTATATGTTTCCTCTCATGTTACGTTCTCGCTTCACTTCACCTCCTCCGGTTCATTTAGACCAGCTTCAACTAATTCTGCCTGTCGGAGGTGTCGAGCGCTGCAATGCGCCGCACATTGCAGTGCCGCGATCATGCATGCCTCGGAGTATTCTAATGAGGTGCGTCCCGGCCCAGAACCCCCACACCGTGCCCAATGCACGCCCCTTCATGTTAGGCGCATCCGAAAGGGGCGAAGGTTGCGTCTAACAGAAAACAGCCGAAACTCCCGATCATACATGTCGCCCTTTGTGTCTAAAATATGTTTTTTTCTTGATTTTGTCCCTATTGAAGTTATCTCACTTTAATAGGGACAATATCCTGAAAAAAAACGTATTTTAGCACCAAAATCGGTAAAAAACGTATTTTTAGCGGCAGAAGTAAGATAACTTTATTTGCGCCAAAATATGTTAAGAAAAGAATTTTAGCACCAAAATACGTTACAAAAAGGACTCTAGCGCAAAAATTCATACAAAAAACTTTTTTTAGCATCTGAAGCGAGGTAACTTTATTTGTGCCAAAATCTGTAAAGAAAAGGATTTTAGCACCAAAATCCATAAAAAAAAGTATTCTTGCACTTGCACAACCTGTGCAATGTATGCCATCCTTGAGCAACAGTTCGAGGGTCCATACTGCTGTGCAAGATGTGTGCACACTGCACATTTAGAAGCCCGGATCCTGGATCTAAATGAGCAAGTGGCGACACTGAGATCCATTGCCAACTTGGAAGCGAGTTTGCTGCTCACTGAGCAATCACTCGCAGGTGTAGATGCTGGGGAGGGTGGCAGCATGGAGGTGCAGGGGCATGAGGCAGCTAGCTGGGTAACAGTTAGAAAGAAGGGTAGAGGGAAGAGTGTCGGGAAGCTAGTCCTGAACTGGTGCACCCCAATAAATTTGCAAGATTGGCTAATGAGCTCAGAAATAGCATTGCTGCAGCAAGACACTACCCCTGTCTGCTCCAGTAAGATGGGGAATAGGAGTGCAGGTCAGGCTAGACAGGTGCTAGTAGTTGGGGACTCCATTATAAGGGGCACAGATAGGGCAATCTGCCACAAAGACCGGGATCGTCGAACAGTATGTTGTTTACCTGGGGCCCGAGTTCGACATATCGCGGATCGGGCTGACAGATTGCTGGGTGGGGCTGGTGAGAATCCAGCTGTCATGGTGCACATTGGCACCAATGACAAAGTTAGAGGTAGGTGGAGTGTCCTTAACCCCTTAACGACCGTGGGCGTATGAGTACCTCCCAGGGCCGCTAAGGGGCTTTGCAGGGGATCGCGCCGCGACACCTCCGCACAGCTGCCGGGTGTTAGCGGCAAATCGCCGCTAACACCCGGCAGTAACAGCGCTGGTGGGTGGCTCCGCCCGCTGGAGCTGTTTCACCCATCAGACACCGCGGCAAAGATGGCCGCGGCGTCTGAATTAACGCCGATCAGTGCCGCGCACCGATCGGTGCGGTGATCGGCATCAGCGCAGCTATGCTGCGCCGATCCGATCACCGGGCATTGTGGTGGGGAGCCTTACCCTGGCCGGTTTGCCCCACTTCCGTCTGCAGACAGGAAGTGGGGAAACCGCCATCTTTGTACACCCTAATGCATTGCCTATGCAATGCATTAGGTTGTATTAACAATCGCGCCCCCTAGTGGTCAAGCACCATAGGGGGACTAAATGTTACAGTAAGAAAAAAAAAAATAAAGTTTTAAAGTACAAAAAAAAAGTATTAAAAGTTCAAATCACCCCCCTTTCCCCATTTTACAAATAAAATCATTAAAATAATAAAAAAGTTACACATATTTGGTATCGCCACATCCGAAAAAGTCTGATCTATAAATATATAACATCATTTATCCCGTACGCTGAACACTGTAGAAGAAAAAAAATTCCAAACGGCAAAATTGCGTTTTTTGGTCATTTTACGTCACTCAAAAAATGGAATAAAAATGATCAAAAAAGTCGCATGCATTCCAAACTACTAGCGATAAAAAGTACACTTCAGCCCGCAAAAAATGCACCCTCACTGACGTCCGTAGGTGTTAGTACAAAAAAGTTATTGGTCGCACAAACTGGCGCCGCGGCGCAAATGTCAAAAATAGAAAATGTTTGGAATTTTTTTACGGTACCAAAACATAACGGAAACCCTACATGTTTGGTATTGCCGGATGTGTAACAACCTGTAGAATACAGATAACACATTATATTTACCGAAGATTGAACGCCGTAAAAGCAAATCACCCAGAAACATGGCGAAAATAAGGTTTTTTTCACAATTTGTCCCACTTGGAATTTTTTTGCGGTTTCCCAGTATATTCTATAGTATAGTGAATAACACCATTAGAAAGTACATCTTGTCCCGCAAAATAAAAGCCCTCGTGTGTCTATGTAGGTGGAAAAATAAAAAAGTTATGGCTTTCAGAAGGCGAGGAGGGAAAAACGAACGTGTCACAAAAAAAAAAAACCCGGGTCCTGAAGGAGTTAAAAATGATTTCAGGGACTTAGGCCAAAAGCTTAAGGCAAGGACCTCCAGGGTAATATTTTCAAAATATTACCCGTTCCACGGGCCACACCCTAGAGGCAGCGGGAGATTAGAGAGGTGAATAAGTTGCTCAAAAATTGGTGTAGGAAAGAGGGATTTGGGTTTTGGAGAACCGGGCTGACTTCTGTCTTGGCTACAGACTCTATGCTAGGGACGGGCTGCACCTAAATGGGGAAGGTGCAGCTGTACTAGGGGCAAAATGGCCAGGAAGTTGGAGGAATATTTAAATTTGGGACTGGGGTGGAGGGTAACTACAAGGATAGCATACAAGGTAGTGAAGATAGAGAGCTGGGAATTAGGAATAAAACAAGGGCAGAGTGGAGGGAGGGGCTGTAGCAATAGTTAAAAAAATCAGGGAGAAAGGAATAAAAACTAAAAAAATCTCTAAATTGCATGCTGACCAATGCCAGGAGTCTGACCAGCAAAATAAATGAATTAGAATTACTAATTGCTGAAGAAAAATATGACATAGTGGGGATAACATGGCTGGATGAGAGCTACAACTGGGCAGTTAACTTATAGGGCTACAGTCTATTTAGAAGAGATTGTAAGGACCGGAAGGGGTAAGGCATCTGTCTCTATGTAAAATCCTGTCTGAAGCCAACACTGTGGGAAGATATAGGTACAGGTAATGAATATGTGGAATCATTATGGGTAAATATACATGGGGATAACAATATAATACTAATAGGGGTCTGCTATAGGCCCCCCAATATAACAGAATCCATAGAAGATGTACTCCTCAAGCAAAATAGATGAGCAGCTCTAATCGAATAGAGGTTGTTATTATGGGCGACTCTTAAACTACCAGACATCAATTGGGAATCTGAAACCTGTAGCTCACATAAAGGAAAACAGGTTTTTGGTCAAATAACTAATGATAACTACCTTGCCAAATGATGCAGGAACCTACTAGAGGAAAGGCCCTTCTGGACTTAATATTCACTAATAGACCTGGACAGGAGTAACAAAAGTCAGGATGAGGGGCATCTAGGAAATAGTGACCATAATATAATCTATTTCCTTTTATCCTTCAATAGTTTTTGTCAAGGAGCCACAAAACACTGAATTTTTAGGAAGGGTAATTTTATTCTGTTATGGAGGCCCTAAACAGGATTGACTGGGACAATGTGTTCAAAAATGGCAGAACAAATAATAAATGGGATATTTTTAAAACATCCTACGCTACCAATGTGAGTAGTACATACATCATGGTAATAAAATAATTAGAAACAGGAAAAACCCAATGTGGATCAACAGAGATGTAAAAGAGGCAAGAAATAACAAAAATAAAGTGTTTCATCCACTAAAATAAAACAGGATTGTTGTGATAGTGGCTAATAAGAGCTCCTTTGGGGGATCACGGGAAGTGGCAATTTCTGAATAAGTCAATAAATGAGGGAAGGAAAGTATTTCTGAGAACAAGCGATAATACTCGTTTGTAATTGCCATCGGTCCAGGGGCTTTATTCATTTTACTATGATGAATGGCATGCTCAAAACCTCTGTAAGGATATTTCTGGTAAGTTTTGTTTTTCTATAATGAGTGGGGGAAGAGTCGGTAAGATATAGAGGGTGAGGAATTATTTATATCACAGTCTTGAGGAGCAGGAATATTCTCAGATGGACTGAAGATATATAGAGATTGGCGGTCAAAGGATGCAAATTGTTCAGCAATATCTAGTGGATTAATGAGTTTATTACCTGAGGAGCCAAGTCAGATGGGTATTCTAGATTTGGCTCGTGCGGAACTTTGATTCTTCTGCGTAGTAGTTTTGTGGGTCAGTTCTCCTTTGTGTGTAAATTACCATTTCTTTTTAGCGTGATTTAAATACGTTTTTCTGTAGATACAAAATACATAAATCATTCCTGTAGGAAGCATAAATTATTCTGTTATAAGTCGGCGATGGATTAGCTTTAAAATCCGCATCCAGGTTTTTGATATTAAGTATATAGTTATTGAGAGAAGATTGTATTTTCTTTCTAGGATCTACTAGCTAGTTGAATAAGGATACACAAATAAATGCATTATGGTGCACTACCATAACATTGAGGAGGAAGAAGATGTGGGGGAGTATTAAAGTGAAAATAATCTTTAAGCTCGTGATGTTTTAAATAGGGTGAATTTTCTGGATATTTGAAGGAGAAAGTTGTTTAGTCTCCAGAGGGTTTTCTGAGGGTTTTGTACGATGTCTCAAGGATCATATCTACTGGTGCGTGATCAGACCAGGTATTGATCGACTGTCAGAGGAGGAAGGTCGTGTTAGTTAAAAATTTTACATTTATTGAAAAGTCTATACGGAGTGGACCTGGTTTAGGAGAGAAAAAATGGTGTAGTCTCATTCTGTGGTATGCAATAACGCCAGATATCGTGAAGCTGTTCCTCTATAGTAAGTATGAGTGAAGCTCAGGTGTGATTTTTCTCTCGATTCTAGGAGGTCTATGGTCATTTTTTACCACTAAGTGAATCAATACAATAAGTCGGCCTTTTCTATCGTTCTTAGCCTGTGGAGTTCGACTGTTCGGGATAAAAAGAATTTTGTTTTCATTAGGCGAGTATAGTGAACAAGAGTGTAAGGTTTGGAATTAATTTCACAAATCCAATATAATGTATCGGACTTCTGGATCTACAATCTTTTGGTGTAATTAAAAGAGATTGAATTTCTGACTAAATTGCGACGCCCGCTTTATCTTTTTAGAGGCGTGTGAGTGGGAAGATGAAGGGGAATTTAGCATTTTTCAATCTATGTTACATTCATGGGATAAATAATGTGTCTCCTGTAAACAAATAATATCAGCTTGGATTTAGTTACATCTCTCCACCAGACAAAGAGCGCTTAAGCGGGGAGTTTTATCCTTTCACATTGTTAGGTCCCAAAACTTAATGAATTAAAATTAAATATATAAAAAGTATGGAGGACCGCAATTACATTATCAAGGAAAATGCACAAAATTTGGGAAGCAGTGAGAAAAAATCCACGATAACTAATAGAAAGTTTCGGAAAAAACTTGAGAAATATTAAAAACATAACATTACAAGAGAAATTTATTCCTTCAGGAGGAACACAAAGGTGCAAGTCCTACCTTGGAAACTGTAAAACTAGAAAATCGTGAAAAGCAATACAAGCAGTTGCATCCTCTGCAGTCATATCGAGTTAGGAATTTAGACGTAAAGGATACTGAAGAGGTAGTTGCAGGTTTTGAACAAGTTCTGGATCTTTTATAGGACCCAACAGAGGTGTGATCATCTCAGGACGTGTTGTTTTTTTGGGGCTGGCTGGTGGCACATGGAGCAAGCACGGTTCCGCTTCTTAGAGTAGTAACAAACTTCTTCCGGCGAGTTGGAGGTATATTGAGTGCCTTCTTCTAGAGATATAAGTTTGACCGGAAATCCCCTTCTATAAACAATCTCCTTTGTCACGAAGAATCTTTGTGAAGGGTTGGAACTGTTTTCCGCCTCATCATCGTAGCTGCAGATGGTCAGGGAAATTGATATAGCTTGAAAGCGCTCTGGTAGGGACTCCACTTTGCGGACGCGCACGAAGCGAAAGTCTTCCTTTATATTATAAAAAGTGATGCGTGCTATTGAGTCCCTTGGGACTTGATAGAGTAAATTCCTCGCGTGGGGATTCTGTGGATCCTGTAATTATGAGATCTTGTTTAGGTTTTTTTGGATGTGGGGAAGGGTGTAATTCCATGAGGTCTGTTAGGAAAGCATTTTATTCATCAGGCATAAACTGTTTCAGGGAACTTCCTCGGAATTCTCACGTTATTAAGCCTTGATCTGTCTTCAAGGTCAAGATACTTTGTTGGAGAGGCGTTTTACCTCCTACTCTAGAGCCACTATTCAGCATGTTAAGCTGTTATGGGAGTTGCACAATTCCTACCATTTTAGATTCAATATGGTCTGTTCTTGTTGCTAGAGAGTGAAAAATCCTGTTAAGTTTCAGACATCATTTGCTTCAAGTCAGGAGTGGAGTGTGGTGGAAGAACGGAAGAGCTGCTGCAAACCGTATTAGTTGTTAGGGGTTGCGCTTCAAGAGGGTCTTGCTGTTTCGAGTTCTCAGATTCAGACTGAAGGAAACAGGAGCGCGAGGGTGGATGGATATTTTAGACCTCTTTTAGTAGTGGTGCTTCTTCAGGGCAGATGAAGTAAAAAAAATTCAGGAAGTTTTGCCGTGTGTGTGTGTGTGGTGTGTGTGTTCTTATTTGTGCCTCCATAATGATTCCTTCTTCGTAATAGCGATCCTGTGAATGTTTTGCCAAATAGGTTGTGATATCGGTAGAATGTATATAAATGAGTGCCGTCAACCCTTGTTGGATTGTTAGGTGGAAAAATAAGATTAAAGGTACAACTCAGAGGGTAGATGAGTGAACAGATTTTCAGCTTATTCCGTGGCTAAGGAGGAAGTTTACAGTTGCTTTAAAAGAGAAGTCTCTAAATGTGTTGCAGCGGTGGGTTTTGCACTGAGGAATAGACGTTTTGCACTGGGATAGAGGAGGTAGCTTTTGTGTGTGAAGTCTAGATAATGTCACTGAGACAGTTAATGAGGTGCATAGTATAGATAAGGTATGTCCAAACACAGTTCAAACGTATAGTGACAGGTTTTGAAGTAAAAGATGCAAATATCCCTCTGAGGGAGTGCAAGAATACTCCCTTTGTCCAACTGAAAGCAGACAACCTTCAGCTAACAAAGGAAACCAGCTGAGCTTGGGATTCTTAAATTGTCTAATAAGCAGACAGTGGTCTGAGAATTCAACTCAGTTGATGGTGATTATTAAAGGCGTTGTTAACTTCAGGCAGGTGGATAAAGTAGGCTGAGAGTCATAGATTATAGGTAACACTGTGGTTCTGTTGCAATACTAGTAACAGTAATAGAGGTATAGATGTGAGAGCTGGACTTTTGTATATAGACACAGTCTCACAGGAGCCTGACAAGCTGTCTGGTCTTGTTTAGCACTGGGGCCTCTCTGCCAATGCAGTTATGATGTTTGAGGTGGGCACCCTGATGTTTTCAGGGGGCCTGGTATGTCAAGCAGCAGTGGGGTTGATGGGTTCGGTAATCAGATCTTGTATGTACAGACTTATGTACCAGCCTGTGTTGTCCCTTGCAGATCAGATAAATCTCAGTTATTGCAGGCGCAGAGTAAAGAGGCTGAGATGTGCCACATAGGGCTTTACATGACCCACTGGCTGTCAGTACTGGCGTGGGACCCTGGTATGGGCAGATTCACCCAAAGCCGTGGAGAAGGTATGTGCCACTGCAAAATGCCCCAAAGCATGCTAGTCCTGATATCTGCTGTTGCTCTTGCTGCCTATTGTCGATGTTCCAGTTGCAGCAGAGGAGGAAGCTTGAGTAAGCTGCAGCAGGCCTCTGATGAAAAAACTATGGTAATCTGTGAGGATTTTGATTGTAGATGGCTTTTTTGCTCAGTTCTTCTTCCCTGAATCAGAGAGGGCAGACTCGTGTCCAAAAAGACCTGGATATGTGGGCTTATTTGAGCAGATTTGGAACTGGCTTCCAGAGGGCTCACAGGAGATGTGTCTAGCTACAGTGCCATCCAGGCCACGACCTCGATAGACCCCTATTCTTAATATTTATGTACTGTCCAATAACTGGGTATGTCCCAAAGGATTGGTGCACATAGCAAATTTGGTCCAATATTCAAAAAGGGTGTCAAAAGTGATCCAGGGAAACTATAGGCCAGTAAGCTTAACCTCTGTTGTAGGTAAAATGTTTGAAGGTTTTCTCAGAGATGCTATCCTGGAGTATCTCACTGAAAATAAATGTATAACGCCGTTCCAGCATGGGTTTATGAAGTATCGGTCCTGTCAAACTAATCTCATCAGCTTATTTTTTTTTTTAACCAACATTTTATTAAGATTAGTGCATTACAAAGGAAAAAAAACAGTTTTAAGATAATACTCCAAGCAGGTGTTACAAAAGAGTAGTACAATTTCAAAATATAAAGACAAATCTTTTTGTATTGACAATATCAGTGCTAAAATGAAAGATATATGACCATTCAGCATAAAAAGAATGACATGAACTTGTGACAACCAGGTATACAGTCCCTTAATGACAGTTAAGCATCTGCAAGGATGAACATTTTTAAACTGACTTGTATCCCAGTTTTTGGCGAATATCAGAAGTAATTGAGAAATTGCCAGACATTACCCCGAAGGGACATGCCCAGAATTTTTTAATCTAAAATTAAACAAAACCTACTCTAACTCTAATTTAAAAAAAGCAGAAATTCACCATGTTTCAGTGTTTTAAAAAGTGACTTTTGTAGGACCTGGGGTTTCAAGGTGTGTCCACCCGGGGCCCCAGCAAGGGGCCTAGCAAGGCTAGCACCAGCATGAGCAAGGGCCTTCTTTTCTCTGACAGATGATATTATTCAATCAATGTGTGACGGTATGTGCTGTAATTGTAGTCTACCCAAAGAACCACCCATAGCTTCTCTTAAGTACCAACTGGTGAGCTGAAAAGCCTCCACTATTCTATTAATTTCAACCGGGGAATAACATTTTTCTAGAAATAACCTCCATTTACCCCCAAAAAAATTTGCCAGCTTCTCCTTGTGGCGTTCTGTGTATATTTGGTCAGCTATCGCGTATTTTTTGGTTTGTTCTATCACCATGCGATTGAGGGTACTTCCGTTTCAAGCCACTTAGACAACAGGCACCTTTTAGCCACCAGCAGGATGATATGAACAATTGCTTGGAGACCCTGTCTTCCCTGCCTATCCGACTGGTTCTCTGTACTAGTCTGCCCATGTAAGAGGAAAAGTATTGGTGTTAAAATAAAATTTGCTTTGCCTCCAGAGACTCTAGGAGGTCGTTTATTTCGAACCAAAATGCTTTTCCTTTAGGACAGGTCCAAAGCCCATGATATAAATTGGTCCTAGGTTCATTTTGGGCAAGACATTATCCTATTTGGGAAATGTGTGGGATGGATGTCAAACGCGTAAATTGCTAACGTGTACCATTTTGAAGTAGGTTTCTCTCCATGACTCATTAATAATATGTTTACGTATCATAACCCAACCCCGTATTATTTCTAGTTCAATGTCATCACAACCGATCCATTTGTTCCACTGTTTGACACAGTCTCCCAAATTGATTTTAACATATTTATCCCTAATACCAGAATAAATGTCACAGATGGATTTCCTCTGGGAACCCACCCCCATCAGCCCGTCAAATTCATTACTGCCTCTCTCTCTTCGGACGTCGCGCATCTTGGCCTTGCAGAAAGACCTAATTTGCAAATATTGCATGACCTGCAAGCCAGGGATGCCAAATTCTCCTCGTAGCTCTTCGAATGATTTATATCTGTTTTCTGATGGGTGAAATAATTGCGCTATGGATGAAATCCCCCCAGTAATCCATTCATTGAACCACCTGTGGTTTTTCCCTGCTGAGAATTCCATGTGTTCCCAAATTGGTAGGTATTTTGAAATCTGTTGGGACAAACCGAAGCGCTTCCTTATTTCCTTCCATGCCACTATGGTATCTCTAAAGAGGATCGAGTGCTTTGCCATATCATTAGAATGGGATCGCGTAGTGTGTAATAAACTGGTCAACCTTTCTCCCGCAAGGGCTTCTTCAACCTCATATGCCGAGTAGTAGTTTGTTTTATGGATCCAATCCAGAACATGTCTGGTGAGGCATGCTATATTATATCCCCTTAAGTTAGGCAGATTCAATCCTATCTCTTCTTAACGCGCTTGTAGTTTTACTAGTGCTATTCTTGGTTTTTTTCCCTTCCATATGAAGTTAGTGACCATTTTATTAAAAGATTTAACATCTGTGTGTCTGATCAAAATAGGGATGGTCTGGAGAGGGTATAACAGGCGAGCAAACAATATCATTTTAACCAAATGAACTCTGCCCAAGAGTGACAGAGGTCGGTTATGCCAATTTTGGAGTTCAATTTTGATCTTTTCAATGAGTGGGGGATAATTTAACCTATATATTGATGCTGGTGCCCTTCGTATTTTAATACCTAGGTACTTGATATGCTCTTTCGCTATTTTGATGTTGGTTGCTTTTACTGCTGCCATTTCCCTAGATGAACACTAGCCCAGCCATAAAAGTTCACATTTATCCCTATTAACCCCTTAATGCCGGAGCCAGTTTTGGCCTCTCTGACAGAGCCCCATTTTTTAAATCTGTTATGTGTCACTTTATGTGAGAATAACTTTTTGACACTTTAACCTATCCATGTGATTCAGAGATTGTTTTCTCATGACACATTGTGCTTTAAGATACTAAGAAATTTTGGTCCAAAAAATGCTTGTTTATTTGTGAAAAATATCAAATTATCTTTGAAAAATGTGAAAAATTTTCCCAAATTTTTCAAACTTCAAAAATTTCTGCATGTAAGACAGATAGTTATTCCACTCAAAATAGTTTATAACTAACATCTAACCATATGTCTGTTGTAGTTTTGGCATCATTTTTTAAATGTCTTTTTTTTTTTTTTACGCATTAGGGGCTTATAAATTATTAGTTTTTTTAAAAATTTTCAAGAAAATTTGCAATATACATTTTTTTAGGGACCAGTCCAGTTCTAACGTGACTTTGATGACCTGTATTTTTAGATACCCCCATAAATGACCTCAACTAATAAACTACACACCTGAAAGTTTTCAAAACCGCATTTAGGAAGTTTATTAACCCATTAAGTGTTTCAAAGGAATTAAAGCAAAGTGGAAGTGAAATTTAAAAATTCACTTTTTTTGCAGATTTTCAATTTTTATAACATTATTGACAAGAAAAAGGTAAATGTAAATGAGGGAAATACAAATTAATATTGATTCCCCAGATTCTGCCGTTTTCAGAGATATCCCATAGGTGGCCCTAGTGGCTTATTTGGCTCAATCACAAGCCCCAGCATAGGAGGAGCATCTACTGGACTCTGGGGCCTCATTTTCCTTACGTTTTTATTTAGGGGCCATTTCAGGTTTGCGGACACCCTAAGGTTCCAAAACTTAATAAATACCCCTAAAAAGACAGCATATTGGAAACTACACCCCTTACGGAATATATCCAGAGGTGTAGTGAGTATATTGACCCCACAGGCGTTTCACAAATTTTTTTAGCGTTCGGCTATATTTTTTCCAATAATCTGCACTTTTAGCTGAAAATGTTTAATTTTTGCAAGGAATCTTGGGAAAAAAGCCCCCAAAATTTGTTACGCAATTTCTTCCAAGTTCGGCAATACCCTACATGTGGGTGTAAACTGCTGTTTGGGCGCATGGCAGGGGGTACAAGGGAGGGAGCGCGATTTGGGTTTTGGCGCACAGATATTGGTGGGGCATGTCACATCTGCAAAGCCCCCAAAGTAGCAGAACAGGTGAAACCTTCCTGAAGTTGCCCCACTTTGGATTCAACACCTCTCAGGGATCTCATCTAAGGGTGTATTTTGCATTTTGGACGCACAGGTGTTCCATAGTTTTTCTTTAGCATTGGGCCATGGAAATGGAGGGGGGAAATGCAGTTCCGCCATTGTTTTTGGGCTTCATTTTTACAGTATTCGCCATACGGGAAAAATGATGGGATAACTTACTATGGGGGTCGGTAAAATTACAATGATATAAATTTTATATAGTTTTTTATGTTTTATTACTTTTACACAATAGAAGCGAGTTTTTTTAAAAAGTTTTCGTTTTTTATGTTGTCCATTCTGACAGGGCCCTAGCTTTCTTAATTTTTTGCATTGGAGCTGCTTGTGGGCTTGTTTTTTACGAGATGAGTTGATGTTTTTATTGGTACCATTAATGGGGGGCAATGTAAAGCCTTGATCACTTTTTATTAAGGGTTTTGTGGGGCATTTTGTACAAAAAACAGCAATCCTGGTAGAGTTTTTTATTTTTATTTTTTACAGCTGTCACTGTGCGGTATAAATGACATGCTAGTTATTACTCAGCAGGTTTATACGATTACAGCGATACCACATTTGTTTATTTTTTTTAATGTTTTTACTGCTTTTACACAATAAAAACACTTTTATTTAAAAAGGAAAACACGTTTTTGCATCGCCGCAGTCTGAGAGACATAACTTTTTTATTTTTCTGTTTATGGAGCTGTCTAGGGACTGTTTTTTGCGGGATGATTTGAGTTTTTATTTTGGGAAAATTTTTGGGGGGACAAGACTTTATGATCGCTTTTAAAAACCGTTTTTTGGAAGGCAGGGTGAAGAAAATACTGCAAACCCCAGCAGTGTTTTTATTTTTATTTTTAAAAAGCGTTCAAACCGTGCAGTATCCGTGACAAGTTAGTTTTTACTCTGTGGGTTGAGACGATTACGGGTGATACCCAATTTTATGTAGTTTTTTTTTATTTGAAAGCACAATTCTTTTTGAAAAAAATTTTTTTTTATTGTGTAAAACAATACTTATGCATCGCTAATCTTCTAATAGCCAAACTTTTTAATTTTCCGTATACAGAGCTGTGTAAGGACTTTTTTTTTGTGGGGTGAAAATGAAGTTTTAATTAGCATCTCTTTGATGTTGATATGAGTTTTTGATGACTTTTTTACACCATTTTACGTGCTGCCGGGAACAAAAATCGCAATTTTGACCTTTTTTTGGGGTTTTTTTTACGGCATTCACCGTACGGGTTAATTAACATGACAGATTTATAGGGTGGGGGCGCAACCACGCGGCGATACCCAAAAATGGGTACTTTATTTACTTTTTTGGGGCGATTGGCGTTTGTAAAGGGGGAAAAGGGCGATGTACGTGTTTTTATTTATTTTTTGTGTTGTGTTTTACTTTTTTACACTTTTTTTTTACTTTTTCACAACTTTTTTTACACTTTTCCCCAGGGAGGAAATTGCTTGAACGATCGTCAGATCGTTCATGCAATAGGAGATTTAGCATACAGCTTATAGCTGTATGCTGGTCTCCATGGCAACTGTCAGTCACGGGTGCCCACAATGCATTGTGGGCATCGTGACGTCACCAGACAACCCGGATGCTGTCATTCAGCGTCCGGGCTGCCTGGTAGGAGATCAGTACGCTCAGCGCCGTTACTGCGCCGGGATCGGCGGGCAGCAGGAGCTCACTCCTGCCGGCCTCAGCTGCGATGTCCCCGTCCACGATGTCGGGGACATTTGGGGGGTTAATCCCCCGCGGCTGGAGCTTTACTCCGGCCGTGGGGGATGTGGCATGATGCCAGCGTAATATACCGCTGGTTTTCATCCGGGGATCTTTGCGCGCCGTCCCGGGCCCGTGAGCGCGCAAGATCGCTTTGACGTACTCCTACGGCTATTTGCGGGAACCCCTACCCGACATTGCCGTATGAGTATGGCAAATGTCGGTAATGGGTTAATTTGATATCCCGAGAAGGAACCAAATTGTCCCAAGAGCTCCAAGACTTTACTTAGTTGAGTGCCTGGCAGGTTCATGAAAAGGAGAACGTCATCTGCGAACGCAGTTAGTTTCAACTCCTTTCCCCCTATCCTGATGCCATCATAAATCTGGGAGTGATTCAGTTTACACAGCAGGGGTTCCAAGGTTAGATTGAACAATAGGGGTGAAAGCGGGCAACCCTGTCTTGTCCCTCTTTCTAACATGAAAGTGTCTGATCTGAAGCCTGGGGTGTAAACCGCTGCCCTGGGGTTTCTATATAGAGAAGATATAAAGGTACGAAATTCCCCTTGTATACCAAACTTGTCCATGACCATCTCCAGCCAACTCCATCTCATGCTGTGAAAGGCTTTCTCGGTGTCCAAGGACACCACAGCCTTAGCTGATCCCTTCCCCCTTGTCATTTCCTGTGCATCTAGGGCCGCAATCACTTTTCTTATATTTGTTACTGCCGCTCTACCCCTTACAAACCCCACCTGCGCCTGTCCTATCAAAGTTGGGAGGATTACTGCTAACCTATTGGCCATTATTTTTGATACTATTTTTAGGTCCTGGTTGATTAGGGATATTGGTCTGAAAGACTCAACCTTCGTCAAATCTCTCCCCTGTTTGGGCAGCACTTTGATATACGCAAGATTTGTTTCACTAGGAATAGTCTCACCTTCAAATAACCTAGAATAATACTGCGTCAAAATTGGTGACACCTGCTCCTGTAAAATTCTGCGGGATATCCATCAGGACCTGGAGCCTTCCCATTTCCTAATGACTTCCTCTGGGGTGATTTGGGCATTTAATAACTTTTTCTGATCCTCTGTGATTTAAGGTAATTTACATTGGCTTAAGAACTTTGCCCTTTTGTCACTAAAATCTGTCTCTTTGTCTTGATATAGCTTTTTGTAGTACTCTTTAAAAAGGGCATTGATTTCTTTCGGGTGCGTAGTAACTATGCCTTCTCTCGTCTTAAGGGAGGTTATTCCTCTTCTACCTTTTTATATCTTAGCCAGTCTCGCCAAGAGCTTACCAGATTTGTTACCAAATCGGAAAAGTTCGGCCTCAAATTTTGTTCTGTAGAATTTTTCTTTTCTTTCCAGCCAGAGTTCAAATAGTCCCTGTAATGTCGTACACTGAAAATTCAATGTATTTTAATTCATCACTAAATCCTGCAGTTCAGATTATAAGGCAGCATTCCCCTGAGAGAGGAGTTTCTGGCCCTTTGGCTGTAAACCCCCACCCTGAGAAAAGGTATTTATGACCGGTGTCCTGTATCCTGTATCCTGCTACAGCAGATCTGATAAGCTCAGTTTTTACCACCCTCAAATAAACAAATTTCCCGCCAGAAGGCTTAACAGATGTCCCCTTTGTTCTGCCCAAGAAAACAGTCCGTGAGTGCCCCCTTGTGGAACTAAAATACAATAACCCTCATCAGACAATTCTGTATACCCACCTCCTCCTCATAATCCTAGCCAGTAAGAGAGTACAAGTTATGAGAAGGAGGAGAAAGCCTGGCTAGGTATAAATCACCCAGCCACCCTTTAGTCTGTGTCATAGCTGTGGGGGTCACTCTTTGTGTGAGCTGTGTCCCATTCTTCCATCCTTCCCCCGGGAACTGATCTGAAACATCTTGTAAGTGTGAATTCTTTCCAATTTTATCCCTTTCTTTTCATAACTGTATTGTATGTGTGTCATTATTATTGTATGGTGCTTCCATTTTGGGTTTCTGTCCCCGCCCACTCTCACAGGCTGTCATAAGAAGGGCATCTATGCAGGTTGGGTGTTTTTTATTTTTTCTCTCTGAAAATGGAGGTGTCGGTTGAACCCGAGCGAGAGGCCTGATTGGGCTCGACTGAGATGTAAAGATATGGGATAGGACTGCCCGATTTTGAGATCACGTTGAAAGGTTCGTGGGCAGCTTAAACATCTTTTTGATCAAAATATGTGAACCGAAGTCTCAAACGTTTATTCCAATGTATAATAGATAGCATAAATGCTGTCTTTTAGGATTTGCCAACGTAGTGTAATGCCCTCTATTGGCAGAATGGTGCTTGTCGGATGGAGATAGAAGTCTGGCGCTGGCGCGGTCTGTGATGTGGTACATGTATAATTACATGTGTGCCGCAGCCCACCCAGAGGCACCCAGGTTTGCAAAACGTTTTTTCATGAAATGTTTTTGGTGTGCAAGAACATACTTTATACTTGGTGTACATTGATTTTAACCTTATATGGGAAAGGAAGGGTGCTTCCATTTTGGGTTTCTGTTCCCTGCCCCACTCTCCAGGCTGTCATAAGAAGGACAGCTTGCAGGTTGGGTGTTTTTTATTGTTTTTCTCTCTGAAAAATGAGGTCGGTTGACCCAAGGTGAGAGGGCCTGATTGGCTCGATTGGAGAGGGTAAAGATATCATAGGATGACCGATATTGAGATCACGTTGAAAGTCGTGGTGCACTTAAACATCTTTTGATCAAAATAAGTTTACCGAGAGTCTCAAAGTTTTTTCATTATTATTGTTATCACATTTTTGTTCCTGTAAGCACTGAAATCATTTTTTAAATTAAAGGTATCAGACTTCCGCGGGGCGGGACTAGTCACTGGAATGGCCGCATTTTTACCTCGTCTCTCGTCTCACCTCCTCCCCAGGCAGCCTGATAAGCTCACACCGGTGCTGTTAATTGCACCCAAACTACACCCAGAGGTGCAAGACATGAGAGGTGACCCAGAAGAAGCCGCTTCTCTCTTCCTGGGAGTCCGGTAGGCATCTTACCTCCGCAACTGCTCCTGCTGCGGGCAACAGCTCCGAATCATACCCCCGGAGTCAGCTGCCTGAACTCTACTGGCGCGCGCTCGGGAAGCCCTACGCTCCCTTCCCGACGGCACCATCACCGCTAGCTGCAGGGAACTAGACGCCTCACCGGCGACCAGCAGATGACTCTCTCCCTGCGCCCGACCCTTGTTACCCGCGCGCGGGACTGCCGACGGGCTGCCGGCCCCTCAACAAAGACAGCCAAGTCTGCATCCGCCGTCAAGATAACACAGCCGACCAACTCTGCCTCTAGCACGGGCCGTTGCCCTGACAACTGCGCCTGGAAAAGCCTGGACCTCCTGCATCAACATCCAGGTGGGATTGTTTTTAGATTACTTGCCTGTGGGCTCGCGGAGGCTGCCGACACTATAATAAAGGTGGATCTGCCCCATCAAGTAATTTGCGCTTAGCATGTACGGCCTCCTTTTGCCCGCTCCCCCCTCGGCGTTGGCAAGAAGACCGAGCGGAAACTCAGCCAATTTAGGCCTCTCCTTCCCTCGCCCCTACCCAGCGAACCCGTGTCCATACTTTGCATAAGCTTCCACTTACCTGCCTTGCTGTGGTCAGGGACGGACAGTGCCACTGGTGTGAGGATTCTTGTGCTTAGGGCAAGGCTGGCTTTCTCTGGAATAATCTACTGTATACTGTACTCACCCAACATAAGGACAGTGCTTCTGATACTTTTCTAATAACCACGATCTTCCCTGTTGCTCCCTGCATAAATCTTCACTTTGTCTACTTGGTAACAGCGACACCCAGTGGATACTGGTTGTAACATACATGCTCCCTGATCTGCAATGCAATAGCGACACCTAGTGGATACTGGTTGTAACATACATGCTCCCTGAGCTGCAATACAACAGCGACACCCTCGTGGACCTGTTGTAACATACATTCTGGTCTATCAATCTCGCCCTATCATCTGCAATAGAACTGAACTTTCTGTACAATGTAACACTACAAATTGTATCTGTTGGCCATAGAAGGATTTCTCCCGATAAAACGCCAATTTCCAGCGGCATTATCTTTCTTTAATATCTAGCGTTGGGGACTACCTCCTTCTTATACCAAACAACAGCGTCATCTAAAGCCCACCATCAGGACAATTATTTTGACATTTACCTAATGTGAATTTCTTTATGGTAGTTCATCCGTCAACTTCTTAGCAGTTACCTCACTTACTACTTACCCCGCAGGTCATGGATAAATTCTTTACGCCTAGCAAGACAGTAAAGCAAAATAAGAACTCCGCCCATAAATCACAACCGCTAGCTCAGAACACCTGTCAGCACCCGTTCTAAACAAAAAGAGAACTTCCCATCCACCTCTAGAACCGGAACTGCCATGCACAGCCCACCTCCTGTCTCCCAGTCGTAGAATGGACCAATCCCTCAACACAGTGGTCTCCTACCCCCACTTCCTACGCATTCTTCACCATCCAGGGGCACTTGCAAGCCGTCCCATTGCGCAAGAAGTCACTAGCTTGATAATGCCTCTACTTGACAAAAAAGATTGACGCCGTTTTCAGACCACGGTCAACTCGACCCTTGCTTCAAATGGCAAGTTTTTTGAACTCAGAGAGTCACTGAAATGGAACCCGCACCAACTCCCAGTGAGACAGATACCTCCCAACTTCATCAAGATGGATCTTCTCACCACAGCCAGCTCCAACAAACTCCAGTATAAGATTGATTGAGCTGGAGAACCGTAAAGTCGCCGGAGCAACCTGCGGTTTGTTGGGATCCCAGAGACGATCAAGGAGAGGACTTGACCCAACTCGTAGCTGTGGATGTTTTCCGGCCTGCACGAATGTCACATTTCGCTCAAGTGCTTCCTTTGACATAGCGGTCCCATCGCATAGGCCCCACACAAATCCAAAACAACACAAGATAGTGACCGGAGGCCTTCGCCAACGATCGCCAAGTTGTTTTCACTATAGGCAACTAAGGAATAAATCATGCGGGCCTATCGCCAACAAAGGTCTCTGGAGTGGCTGCGGTCACAAAAATTGATCATCCAGGACTTCTCAGGCTTCTGTTGGCGGCCAGTCGTAAGCTCTTCACTCCCTGTCTGTAGGAAGTCCGTGGTGGAGAAAAAAATTAAGTTCCAGCTATATATCTAACCCATCTAAAACTAGAAATCACGATCAATGACACACTAATTTCTTCAGCAATGCAGCGGCCTCCGAGACCACGTTCTTCTGCGGGGTAGTCCCTGTACAAGACGATGAACAAGTGCTTAAAGGAGAGACCCTCTGATCTCTCTTCGTTGATTTACTTGTTATAATGTTTTGTTTTTCCTGTTTTCCTTTATGTTGTTTTTAAGTTTTTTACCATTTCCTTTTCTTCATTGCAGGCTCTAACTTCTTTCCCTCTGGGGGTGCGCGAACCTCCTCCTGTTTACTATAAGTTCCGCTTTCGCCTGCTCGCTGGGACGGGTCGACTGGTTTCTCGACACACTATCCATCTCTATCTAAGATTGTCACCACGCGCGGGATAGGATGAGTACTAAACCCTTCCTATTTGACCTCCACGCGCACCACTACTTGGATACACTCAAAATTTAATTCTTTGGAACGTAGCGGTCTAATTGGTCGCAATTAAGCGAAGCGCGTGATGACGCACATTGAAGCGATCTCACCCCACATAGCTTTCCTCCAGGAGACCCATTGGCGGGAGGGTGACGGGTGTGAGTTGAGGGCTCCATGGATTGGTCACTCATCTCGGCAAACTTTTCTAAAAGTCTAGGGGCGTTGCGATTCTTTTAAGCAACTCCCTTAGCTATCGAATCTTGGAATGATATTGTGATCCAGAGGGCCGCTATCTGTATGTAGACTACAGTTTGCGGACACAGCATATTCACTCTTGAATGTTTAATGCTTCCTAACTATGCTCTACTCCAGAATTTTTCTCGAAACTTGTATTTCCTACTTACCAAGCCCACTGATAATTCTTATAACGTGGGGACTTCACGCGGTTGTCTCTCCTGACTCTGGATAGTCATCTTCCACTACCGTAATTACCGTGCATGCAAATCCTTAATACATATGATGCAACAACTCCAATTATGTGACCCCTGGGAGGATACAACATATAGGATGAGCATGATTATACCTTCTGCTCGGCAGTATCATAATACATTCTCCGTTATTGATTTCTTCTTAATCTCTGATTCACTTTTCCAACAAGTTAGAACAACCCACATCACTACCATAACAATTTCAGATCATGCCCCTATCCATATGTGTCTGCAATGGACGTTCCACTTACAAGAGAACAGGAACGGCGATTTCCATCTATTTGGGAAACTCCACAGACTTCCATTCATATTGGATGTGAAAATGGAATAATTTGCTCCGATGATCATTCCATTCCAGGTTTTCTCTTCTCGCTCTGCGAACGTCCAAGGCGGTATGCAGGTCATGTTACGCCATAAGTTTTCTCTGATCGAAAGCGTGCAGAACAGGCGTAAACTACATTTTTACATGGTTGGCCTGCTGGAGGCCCATAGGGACATAATCGCACCCGATGATTCACAACAAGCAGCGTAATTGGAAGCCAAGCCGTCCTCCGGGATTGCCCATACCCTTACGCAGGCTAAAATGCAATTAACATACGAAAAATTCACTTTTCCGTTGGGGAGGGAGGGTCGTGTTAGGCTTTTTTGCACTACTTACTAAACCCCACTCAACGAATAAAATTCACTCAATAGAATACGCCCCCCACACCGTGCCCAGTTTGTAACTGAATCTAAGGCCATAATAGAAGCTTTCTGTGCATTTATACTGATTTATACCAGTGATCGGCCAAATCAGTCCCTAGCCACTTGGAGATTTAATTAATCTTACCCAGCCCCCTAAATTAAAAACGAATCAGAGGTCAACATTTATCGCCCCTATTTCGCAGCAAGAGTTTAAGACACTATTAAATAAATTGAAAAACAATAAGTCTCAGGCCCAGACGGATTTTCCGGGAGAAATTATAAGATCTTACGGGAGTCTCTGGTCCCCAATCCTGACAGATCTCTATAATGACATATATTGCAATAACACTCCGTGGAAGCATTTCAGGAATCCCGAACAGTGGCATATCCCCAAGTCCTTGGAGGGATCCAGAGGATGGGTTCTTACCGCCGCAATATCCCTCCGTCAATAACTGACTAAAAAAATATTAGCCACGATTCTAGCTAACAATGCAGGAATTCCTCCCGCAGCTCCTGACTCCAGACTCACACTGGGTTTGTGAGGGGACGACACTCTACCTCGGGGTATCCGTACAAGCAATTGCGGCGACAATCGCAGCTTCCAACCCTAGCCATCCCACTACTATGCTCTCAGCTTGGACGCCGTATAAAGGCGTTTGACTCCATATCTGGAAATTCTTAAACACCTTCTTTGAGGTACAGGGGCTTCGGGAACACCTTTCTTACTATCTGTTGGTTTGCAAACTGAAGCCTCCACAGGTCCTTACAATGTAATGATTTAAACTCACCGGCATTTCTCTATTCCGTGGAGCCCAGACAGGGTTGTCCACTTTCCCCCCTTCTGTTTGACCTCGCGCATGACCCTTTCCTATGCTATTTACAAACGTGGGGGGATTTCAAGGCATTCATGTTGCAGTACAGAAATTCGTTATATCAGCATTTGCGGATGATCCTGCTGCTCTTTGTCTCACAACCACGAGAACACTCTTTGCCCATCTACTGGCCGAGGTGGAACAGAAGGGGGCACAGCACTTTTGGATTTAGGTCAACCTAGCAAAACTGAGGCCTAGATTACTATAGCCTTCACTCCCGTTATGGACCCGCAACTTTTGCCATTAAGTGCAGAAATCTTCCATAACCTATCTTGGAGTTCAGATTGACTAGACACCCTGCTAAACTATATTCACAATCCTGGACCTAATTTATGAAATTCCTCCAATGAGAAACTGGCTGCTTGGTCGGCGGCTTTTACTTATCCTTTTGCGGGTAGAGCAAATCTTTTTAAAATTGGTGGTCTTCCCAGGCCACCGTATCTTTTTCGAACCCTTCCATTGTATCTGCGTCCTCGAGATGAAAAATTGATTAATAGGTGGTTTGCCTCCTTTATCTGGAATGGTAAACGTCCCTCGTGTTCCTTTTTATTGTATTCGCGCCAGCCAGGTCCCCATGTGAACTCAATTTTCCGAACACTAAACTTTACAACTTGCTGCCAACATGGTATTCTGCAGGATGATGACGGGATCAAATAATTTCAAACAACCAGGAGACGTGGAGGCCACAACTGTACCCCCCCTACCTCACTGATAAATCTTTGTACACTCTTCCATATTGTGCTGCTACCTCAGGAGATTAGAGAAAAACCCATTGTTCATGGCTTCTTGGAGGGGGACCCGTAAGAGACGTGGCGTGCCATCGTAGACAACAGGGTTTATCATCGGAAATTTCTTTGGCCTCACAGTTTTTTCATAACCCCACCTTTCAGAATGGTAAAGTCCATCCACTTTTTAAACACTGGTCTGATAGGGCCTTAGTAAGGTGGAGATATGGTAGACGTACAGTAAGATGGTGTTTTCCTTTAATCAGCTTTTGACACTAAATTTGATTTCATACGCTCACATCCTTTCCATATTTTGCAGTTACAGATGCTATGCACTGGGGTGACTAGTCTTTGGGCAACTGACTTGGGAAGACACTGTCCTTGATTTACTCTCCAGGGCTCCCGGTTCACGAGGACAGTCGCTAGATTCCACATACACTCAGTCATTATTAATACTATGGATCTAGACCCTCAGGCCATAACAATGGACCGCAGATATCCCTAACTTACATATTGAAGACTTATTATAGGCACACTCCGACTAACTTAAGACATATATACCAGCATTTTCCTATTGGAGATGTCCTTTTAAAAAATTTTACAACGCGGTTATATATCACCGCACCGTAATTTTTTGATGGAGGTACCTTCTTCACCATCTGTGCTAGTAGCGGAGAGAGCATCGCGGATCTATTTTTCATTGTTTTCTGGAATTGACCATTTAATCAATCTTTCTGAGAAGAATATTCCGCTTCGTCCGGACTCACACATTGTTTGCTGTTTCCTTCTCGCCAATGTGGCTCTTTTTGGAATCCTAGACCCAAATTTTTCAAGTCCCATCCCACACCAAGAAATTATTATCATGCATCTCAGCAGCTTCATGCAAGACCATACTTAAAACGTGGAATAGGTCCCCACTCCACCCATCATTGCGGCTCTTTTTAGAAAAATTATCCTTTTATTGTATTGTGTATGGATTGGGTGGATGCTTCTTTTCAGAAGAATCCAGAGACGACAGGATTTTTCCATAACATGGCAGCCCGTAAATTAATATCTTCCTGCTCATATAAAAGCCCGCATACGCACTTGTTTTTTCCAATACACCACTGGTATTTGAGTGTGCAGCGGGAGGTCAACCCCCCGATATCAGATAATCCGGCACCCTCTGAGTGGAACATACAATCACTGTTGTCACTATTCCTCGTGCCTGCTTCGGTGGGCGGACTCGAGCGCACCCCTGATACCTTCCTTTTCCACCCTCTTTTCCCTTTTTATTTTTTTTCCTTCATTTTCCCCTCTCCTCCAGGGTGTTCCCTAGCATAATATCTGATAATATAAGATCTCACGAAAAGGAACTGCCATTAATTTCCTACATTATCGAGTAGTATCTTGATGTCTGACTCTTAAAGCAATGTCTATTATTATTTTCAGAACAATGTTCGAACTCTGCTCTTTTTGTTCTATAATTTTTTGTCCGGCAGGCATGCTAGTTTAGGCAGATCTACATATTTACAGACTGTAAGTGCATTTCTATTCTCACCTCATACCACCCTTTCCCCAGTATCCCCTTCCCCACTCCACTTCCTGATTCTCCCTTTGTTGCTCCCCCATGTTTGGGGGTATTGTTTGTTTGTACCTATTAATCTGAAAGCACTAATAAAAATAACGTTAAAAAAAAATTAAAGGTATCAGTAATTCGTTAACTCTTGTTGTAGCACGGACCCAATTTCCTTGAAGGATTGTTTTTTTTTTTTTCCTTTGGTAACTACTGGAGAGCATTGATTGACCTGTGAGCATTTTTACGTGTTTTTAGAATGCTGTAGGATTTAAGACTCCTTCCGGCTATCCTTATTTTTGGTTATTGAAGGAAGGTGGGGCAGCGTGTATTTATTGGCAGGACTGGGAACTGTCTTGAGGTAACGATTTATGCTCGATTAGCTACCTGATGAAGGTGTGGCGCGAGTGGAGATAAATTCTGACCCCATTACAGTGTCCCCAGTCACGAGCCGGCAAGCCCAAGTGCAATGGTCTGCAGAGATCAAATTGCCATGGTGGAATAGTCAGCAGTTCCCCTCTATCCCCCCTCCTGCTGAGGATAGGTCACAGCTGTGGCCAGCACAGAGAGCCCCATCTTGCCTATGCCGACCCCCCATCTGCAATGTGAGTGCAACCTGATAGCAGCCCCACTGATGTGTGGCCAGGGAACCCATGGTGATAACGATGAGGATTATCCATATGTCATCCGCTCCTCCTATCAAGGACCCTCCAGCACCTGAGGAGAAACCTGTCTTGTACTATGTTTTTATGATACTATGCTCTGCCCTGATGTATCACAGCCTGTTTATGAGGCCTGCTGATGTATCTCGGCGTGTTTTTTTTCGTTTATGTTGCGTGTCCAGGCCGTTGGGCCAGACATCGAGTTATCTCATCTGTGTTGTGGGCCCCCGATGTATCCCAGCCCACAGATTCTCTCATAACTGTCATGTCATTGATAACCTATCACAGCCTGTAATCTGGTTGCCCCTGTAATCTAAGCTTGCCAGCATGAACTTGGACTGGCTGTGGACAATAATGATTTATCCACGCAGTGGAAGGCGTATCTTCAGACTGCCATGACACTAATTATTATATCCAAACCTGAGGGGATATAATCTCCGGCTGGTATTGATAATGATCCAGTGTCCAAACCTGAGGGGTATCTCAAACTGTTGTGGACAAATCATGATGTATCTAATCCTGAGGGTGTGTCCCAGATGGTGATGTGGGGGAAGGCCATTCCTGAGTCTGGTTTTTATCATAGTTACCAACAGCTCTTTGGATGTCCTGAACCCAAAGGATGCATGTCAATCTTTTATTCACATTATGAAGTGTATCCAAGCCGGTAATAGGTATGTCCACCTAACTCCCTGATAGGTGTATCCGAGCCCATGAGTGTAATGTTGACTCGTTCCAAGCTTGTTTGGATCCAAAGGACAGACTGTGGAATAAAAACTTTGCCAAGGTTACATTCCCCCCCGTTCTGAGGTGGGTAAGACTTAGACCCCGTCCATGTCCCCACAATGTAGCGTGTGATGTGGTGCCGCCCAGGCCTGGAGCCCTCCAACCCCGATGTCTGATGTTCAGATACAGAAGGTGCAAGGATTGGGAAAGGCCGACAGTCTCTCTCCAGGGAGGACGGAGGCGGGCTCAGGGAAGACAGGTGCGCAGCCTCCACACCCGCTCCAAAAGGGGGAGTGTTAATGTCGTAACTGAAAATTCAATGTATTTTAATTCATCACTAAAATCCTGCAGTTCAAATGTAAAGGCAGCATTCCCCTGAAAGAGGAGTTTTCTGGCCCTTTGGCTGTAAACCCCCACCCTGAGAAAAGGTATTAAAGACCGGTGTCCTGTTAATCCTGTAATCCCTGCTACAGTGCAGGGAATCCTGATAAGCTCAGTTTATTTACCACCCTCAATAAGATCAAATTTCCCCGCCCGAGAAGGCTTAACAGATTCCCCTTTGTTCGCCAGAGAAAGCAGTCCGTGAGTGCCCTGTTTGGAATCTAAAATACAAATAACCCTCAATCTGACAATTCTGTTACCCACCTCCTCATATAATCCTGAGCCAGTAAGAGAGTACAAGTTTATGGAGAAGGAGGAGAAAGCGCTGGCTTAGTTATGAAAGAAAAATCACCCAGCCACCCTTTAGTCTGTGTCATAGCTGTGGGGGTCACTCTTTGTGTGAGCTGTGTCCCATTCTTCCATCCTTCCCCCGGGAACTGAATCCTGAAACATCTTGTAAGTGTGAATTCTTTCCAATTTTATCCCTTTCTTTTCATAACTGTATTGTATGTGTGTCATTATTATTGTTATCACATTTTTGTTCCTGTAAGCACTGAAATCATTTTTTAAATTAAAGGTATCAGTAATTCGTAAACGCTTCTTGTTGCATCGACCCTATTTCCCTTAGAAGGATTGTTTTTTTTTCTTTGGATCTACTGAGAGAGCATGAGATGACCTGTGAGCATTTTTTACGTGTTTTTAGCAATCTGTTAGGATTTCAACTCCTTCCGGCTGAGTCCTTATATTTGGTTATTGAAGAAGGTGAGTGGCAGCGTGTCTTTTTAGAGGACTGGAACAGTCTTGTGGAAACGATTTAATGCTCATTAGCTACCTGAGTGGATAGGTGTGCTCGAGTGGAGATAAATCTGACCCCATTACAGTGTCCCCAGTCACGTGCTGGCGAGCGTGTACGTGACAGTCCCCTTGCCTCAGACCATAATTTTTTATTTGCTGATGTCGCATCTCCAAGGAATGCACTGTAAGCATTTCGAAGAGCCTTACTAAATTCTACATATTTTTTTGGGGCGACTCGTTTTTGGTAGGAATAATAGCTTATTAAGTGCCCCCTCATTACTACCTTGGCCGTTTCCCAAAACAACCGTGGGTTGTCGCTGTGCTCTTTATTGGTTGACATGAATTCCAACCACCACCCTCTTATTCTAACTACAAAAGACTTGTAACCCCCTAGTGATACAGGGAATAGCCAGATAAATAGTGAACTTTAGGTAAAGTGTCCGTGAGCTCCAGAGTTATTGGGGCATGATCTGAGATGACAATATTTTGAATATCAGTGTCCATTATTCTACTCACTAAATTGTCAGTGAGGAGAACATTGTCTATGCGAGACCAAGATTGATGGGCATTGGAGAAGAAGGTATATTCCCTGCTGTCTGGGTGCATTAATCTCCAAATATCTATGAGCCCAGTGTTATTAACAAAAGTTTTTACACATGAGACATTTGGCAGTGGGAGTTTGGTTGTTCCTCGTTTACGGTCCTCCCTTGGTTCGATTACTGCATTTAAGTCACCTCCCACAATAATTGCGCTAGATTGACTGGTGTTAACATTGGAACCTAACTGTCGATAAAACTCTGATGCGTCTTTATTGGGGCCATAAACATTATAAATACATGTATCCCCTACTGGGCAACTGATATGTATCTTTGCCCATCTACCCTCTTTATCTGTTGCTGATAATATGACATTATACTCTAGTGTTTTTTTTCAGTAAGATCAAGACACCATTTTTTTTGTTTACAGCTGGAGATCCAAAAAACTTCGCCCACCCAAAACTTATTCATTCTTTTTAACCAAAAAAGTTTTTATTGAATTTTCTTAAGTTCGCATCAGAGGGAAGGGGCAGACATACAACAAAGGGGGGAAATGAGCTTACATAGCTCAACAGCAATGTTTAAACAATATAACAGTCATTAACATAGTAAACAACTACAGGAAACAATTGTCACGGTCAAGAACAAATAGACAAGAAGTTACATTTCTTTGGAGTCGATCAAGAATAATAGACAAAAGAAATACATCAGGTACCAATATTGATAATAATACAAATGGATAAGCATGGATGGCTTGTTAAAACTAAAGAGATTGTGAAAAATTAGAGATAGATCATAGTTAGGCATCATTTACAGTATTTGGAGCTCTTCCAGAACTCCCATTTAACCATTGTTTTAGAAACCATATGAGGAGGTACTGCTAAAGAAGTTTCACATCTGTAGTGGAAATTAATTCTATCTATCACTTCTTCCATGGTTGGTGGGGTCTGAGCTTGACTCTCCACAACTTATTCATTCTATGAAAATCACTAGCCTGGAGATGGGTTTCCTGCAAATGTCTCAGAACCAAAGAGCGTTTATGCGGTGACAAGAGGCCCTTGACATTGCAACATACTATCTTCATGTTTTAAAGACAATGTTTAAAAGAAAATAAAATCCAATGCCTTTTAGTAGTACTAGTGACACCTTCTCCCGGCCCCCCCTCCCCCAGTCCCACTACAAATGCACAGAACTGATGACCACCGGACAACTGCTAAACTAAACAAACATTTGAACGTTATCGCACACATTTTCACATCCTCCATAAACACCTTTCCCTCTTAATTCTTATAGACTTTGCTGTTTTCTGGTGTGTATAGCTTCCAGAACATTGCCTGGTACAATTGTAATTTAACGTTGCCAGGATATAAGTTCACTATGACGAGCATTCAACAGGGTATAGTTACCCACTTTATAAGGCCACCTCTTGTTTATGTACGATGGAGAGGTGTTTCTTATTTTGCTCCTTTTTTCACGCGGGGTTTGGGGCAATCTTCTTTCTTTGGGGACTTCACTACATGAAGCATTCCTGTCCGTCCCTAGGTGCGCACAGTCATCATCGTGGGCTCCCCCCCCCCCCCGCTTTCAACATCCTTCTGAAACTGATGCAATCCCTCTTCAGCTTGTTCCACTGTGTTGAAAGATATAACAGATCCATCCGGGAACACTATCCTCAGCACTGAAGGGTATTGTAGTTGAAATTTTATTTTTTTGGCATAAAGCGTAGAGCACAACTTGCTAAAGGTTTTTCGTTTGCGCGATACCTCGACAGAGTAGTCGTTGAAAATCAGTATAGTGGAGCCTTCATACTTTAACGGTTTCTGGCGACTTTTAAAGTTACGTAGGATATTTTCCAAGAATTGTCCAAGAATTTGGTGATCACCTGTCTTGGTGTTTGAGACCGCTTGTCTGTGATGTCTTTCTTAGTTGAGATTTCAGGGCCTACCCTATGCGCCCTCTCACCTTGCAAATCATGTCGAGACCAAGAGCCACCGGAAGATCTGATTCGCATATTTTTCATAGATGGCTGGCCGGTATTCTTTCTGGAAGACCTATGACACGCAAATTGTTTCGCCTTGAGCGATTCTCCAAATCTTACAATTTGTTGGTTATTTGCTTATTTTTCTCCGTCAGTGAGCTTACACGAGCATGGAGGTCAGATATCTCATCTTCTGTTATCGATAACCTTTGCTCCATTTCCTCCTGGCGCTGTCCCTGACTATTGACTTCTGATTGAAGGGTTTGCATGGTGGTTAAAATTTCGTTGGTGATTGTTTCCTGCAACACCGGCAAAATCTTTTTGGCTACAGCATTGGCAAGTTTTTTGTAATTTATTTTGAAATGAGATGAGGCGACCCCCTGCTCATGGGAGTCATCTTCAGATGAATCTATCTCTTCCTGCTCCGACTCAGGTTTGCTTGTGGGAGGTTTGTCCTTTCTCGTGACAGGTGCCATTTTTTGGTAATATTGAATTAGAAATATAAGGATATATGTGGATCACACTCAACTGCATTATATAATCTTCCTGCGGCGTTGCTTGCAGTTTATTACTTGTGCAGCAAGGTATGGATAAGTATGCAAGTGATAGCCACGACCTGTCGCACGTGTAGGCGCAGCACCAAGCCTGTTCAGCTAATTTCTGGTATTTGTATTTGTAGAGCGTCCAGAGACCCTACAGTTCTTATTGTTATATCCAAGTTCTTTCACTAAATGAAGTATGTGGACTGCAGCAATCCTGTTCAGCTAGCTTCTGGTAATTGTACAGCGCCTCAGAGACCCTACAGTTCTTTATTGTTATATCCAAGTTATTTCACTGAGTAAAGTGTGTGAACTGCAGCAAGCCTGTTCAGCTAGGTTCTGGTATTTGTGCAGCGCCTCAGAGACGCTACAGTCCTTTATTGTTATATCCAAGTTCTTTCATTAAGTGCGGTATGTGAACTGCAGCAAGCCTGTTCAGCTAGGTTCTGGTAATTGTACAGCGCCTCAAAGACCCTACAGTCCTTTATTGTTATATCCAAGTTATTTTCACTAAGTAAGGTGGGTGAACTGCAGCAAGCCTGTTTAGCTAGTTTCTGGTATTTGTACAATGCCCCAGAGACCCTACCGTTCTTTTTTGATATATCCAAGATCGTTCACTAAGTGAAGTGGGTGGACTGCAGCCCTTTTACTTTGATCGGTTGTTGTATGTAAGGTATGCAGAAATTAGAGCTTTCCCAGCTGCTGTACCCTGTTCTCAGATGTTTGGCTGCAATCAATGCATAGTCTGCTCCCCTACTCTGAAGCAGGTAAAATGGCCGTCTGTCACTTGTAATATAGTGTTTCTGCGCCTCCTTATCTCCTGCCTTGGTTTTAGCGTGTATGTAGTACTCTGTTCTGCTAGGAGCTATTCCCTAAAGCTGCGGTAGCTCCGCTGCCGAAATTCTGGCACTTGCTGCCTTTATATTCCAGTAATTAGGAATGTAGCTGCGGCTTCCCCAGGCTGGGTTTATGAGGCAGAGATGCCCGTGGCGGGATGTTGCTCACCTTTCCAGCTTATTGCTGGCTCGCGTCCTGACGGCCGTGCTGTGACCTCTCCGCCAGATCGGCTGGGCCCGACAAACAGCTGGCGAGTCGGCTGCCCCTCATTGTTGTTCCGCTGCCTGTGAGGCTGTAGTAGTAATACAAGTTTCATGGCTTTTAACAGTGTTGTAAGGGTTAAAATATTAATGGTTATGTGCTATGTATATACATATATATGTGTAGATATACATTGATCGATAGCTATAGATAGATATGGATAAGATGTGTATAGATATAAATGAATTAAAGGTATATACCTCAGTGCTTTTCCAGAAACAAGTCTTTTGTGCATTTTTTTGCTTTTGTATATATCAGAGCCTTTTGAGATGCTAAACACACCATCTGAGGGAGGTTTGGTCTCAGCAGATGGACAGAAAAAAACCTTTCACTATCAGTGTGAGAAAACCTTTACATAAATATACATTTGGGAATATTTATATGGAAGGCAGCTGGTAAGCGGGTAATATCATATAGAATGGGTGAGAACCACTACTATTCCCCGGGAAATTGACATGAGAAAACCTAAGTCACCTATGAACAATTATTCCATGACTAATTAATAGAGAATCACATATGCCAGCCATTCAGAGAATAAGTATAAGACGACCCTGTAGCCAGAGAGAATTTAGAGTCTCATCCAGTGGCCAGTGAAGCTGTGTGCCTGGATCCCAATCTCTCCTTCAGCAGCTACGTGATCAGAAAACCCTATGGTAATGTAGGCACGGGACTCGTTTTCTGGAAAAGACGTGAGAAGGATATGCGGATGACCGTAAGCATAAGATCAGCTAAGTAACCTCTCTTTGTTGTTGTAGCCTCATTTTGCTAGAAACGATCATTATTTAGTTTTGTTATTGTATTGTTTTGTTACATTTCATTTATTGGCCAATATTTCTGTGCTGTTCCATTACTTGTTTGATACATATTTTCTATCATCACTGTTCAATTTTATGTTATTTCTTATGTATTAAACTAATTACTTAACACATTCTCTGCTGGTGATTATTGAATTGCAAAAACTAAGATATCCTTAAAAGAACCCTCAGGAGTAAAGTTGAAACTGACACTTCCTGATACATATGGCGACGAGGATGGGATATCTTTGTGTTTTGTAATTCAGTGATTTAGCTGCTGCTGTGTTGCTATTGTGAGAGCAGTCAGAGATTTTCTTGTTGTATTGGCTATTGTCCTTCTGTAACTTGCATGATAATGAGTTTGTTAAGAAGTAAATTGTTTGGTAGAGGCAAGGAGTCCGATATCAATGTGGGAAAGGAGAGTAGTCGCATCCCCGGGTGGTCTACGACCGGTCAGTGGACCCCTGTGGCTGAATTGCTTGGTCGGTTGGCTGCACCGCAAGCATGGCCCAAATTAGAGGGGGGGTTTACCCCAGGTGCTGTGCATACAGCTATTGTTGGTTTGGGGCTGGAATCACGAGGAAAGTCTGAGCTGATGGCAGCAGGAGAGTTGGGATGGCTTTGTCTGACTGCGCTCAGAAGCCTCGATGGCTCATTAAAACATGTGCAAAATAAATGTGAACAATTGTCTGAAGAAATAAGTGCATTAAAAGAACTTAATGTTATTAGTAGAGAGATGCTAGAATCTGTTACAGATAAAGCTAATGAATATGAGAAGAAATGTTGTGCTTTAGCTGTACGTATGGTAAATGCAAAAAGGAAAAAGCATTGCAAAAAGTTTAAGCCAGTATCAGCTGTTAAAGTGCGTGCTATTGTGAGAGAGAGAGAATGGAACCCGGCTGAATATGTCTGACTCCGAGGATGAGTGGATTAATTGTGACAGTGATGAAGAGATATATGTTGACAATGATTTATGTAAAGAGTTAAATAATAAGTGTACAATTAATGCAAGACCTGTTGTACAAGCAAAAGGCAAGGGACCCATTGGGGGAGCCCCTGTGACTACTATGACTGTGCGTGATTTTACACAGTCTGAATACATTGAGCTTAACAAACAGTATAGACAAAGGGCAGGAGAATCTTTGTTGAAGTGGATGGTGAGATTGTGGGATGACGGAGCTGATGCAACCAGTTTGACTTCTGCTGAATTGAATAACATGGGTTCTGTTACCACACATCCTACATTAAGACAAGTTTTAAAGGGGACTGTTGGAACAACAGGATCACATTCTTTAATTGAATGGATTGTAGAAGCCGTCAAATTTACATGGGCAGACCCTAGAGACATGGATGATAATACAAGAGGGTGGAGAACTACTAGTGAGAGTATACAGCAGTTAAGAGAGATGGGTATGCAGGCTGCTGTCTATGACCCTGCACCTTTTATCGGACCTGATCAGCAACCATTCACAGCAGGCATGAGATCTAGGCTGATTAAGAATGCACCTCACCATTTAAAAGGGACATTGTTGTCTATGTTAGGAGGGGCAGTAGGTAGCAGTGTTTGGGATGTGATTGTGTTGTTAGGACAATTAGAGAATGTAGGACTGCCACAGGATCACAACAGACAAAAGCCTATTTGGGCAGTGCAGGAACATACAAAAGCTACAGATCCTTTTAAATTTACAAGAAAACAGCTGTTTTAATAATTAGTGAAGCTGGGGGTTGCTGTAGAGGAGATAGATAAACAACCCAATAGTGTACTTCTGAAAAGGTGGAAGGAAGAAACACAAAAAAGAGGCAAGAACAGTACACCTAGTGCACCACCTGTTGACAACACCATGCAAGGTACACCAAGTGCAAGTACAAAATTTCAGTGGAGAGTACCACAACCCATATATTGAGAAGAAGGCAGATTCTCTGGGGACGGGACAAATATTAGATCTGTAGTAGCAGGGGACCGACGCCTATATGTCCCATTGACAATTTACTGGGGGAAGGGAACACGACCTCAAAGGGTGTTAGCCTTAGTGGACACTGGGGCTGAAGTGACACTCATACATGGCAATCCTTCCAACCACACAGGACCACATGTATCAGTGAATGGGTATGGTGGGGCAAAAATCATGGCTAAAACAACATCACTGAAGCTATCCATAGGCCAAGGACTTCCTTTCAATGCAACAGTTCTAATATGTGATATACCTGAGAACATACTGGGAATAGACATTTTACTGGGAAAAGCAATTGATACTGAATGGGGTACATTCTCATTCGGGGTCAGGGCTGAAATGATTCATGCAGTCAAAGCCATAGTGAGAGGGGAGGCAAAGTGGACACCCCTTTACATACCACCACCATCTACACCAGTTAATCTGAAACAATACAGATTACCTGGGGGACACAAAAAAATTGGGAAGACTATTGAGGAGTTACTGCGGGTGGGAATCATTCGACCCGCTGTTAGTCCGTCAAATAGTCCCGTGTGGCCGATTCTCAAGACTGACGGGTCCATAAGATTGACGGTGGACTATCGCGGCCTCAACAAAATGGCGCCACCACTGACTGCTGCAGTTCCTGACATAGTGACCATTGTTGAGGATATAATGCGCCATGCAGGGGAATGGCATGCAGTGATAGATTTGTCTAATGCGTTCTTCAGTATCCGCATTGCTCCAGAATGTCAAGACCAATTTGCTTTTACCTGGATAGACAAGCAGTATACCTTCCAGTATTTGCCACAAGGATATATTCACAGTCCTACTCTATGCCATGGGATAGTTGCCAGAGACTTGCAAATAATCAAACCACGTTTGAAAGAATTTGGTGTTGCCATTTTTCACTATGTGGATGATCTGATGATTACCGGAACAAAAGAAAAAGTGACAGAAGCGCTTCCTATATGGATTGAACACATGCAAAGCAGAGGTTGGGCAGTGAACCAAAACAAAATACAGGGCCCATCTACTGAGGTAAAATTCTTGGGTATGATGTGGGTGGGCCCAGAGAAGAAAGTGCCACAGAAAGCCATTGAGACAATACAGAATTTCAAAGTACCTACAAGCAAGAAGGAAGCCCAATCCTTTGTGGGACTAATGGGATTCTGGAGAGCCTTCATTCCTCACTTGGGATTAATTCTAAGACCCATACATGATGTAGTGAAGAAGAAAGCTACCTTTCAATGGGAAGAAGAACAGCAAGCTGCCTTTCAATCTGCCAAAGAAGCTATAGTACAGCATCAGGGACTGGGACCAGTCCATCCAGACAAGCCATTTGAATTGGAAGCTACTGAGAACAACAATATCGCTACCTGGAGTTTATGGCAGAAAGTGGGAGGAAGACGAATTCCTATTGGATTCTGGTCAAGACAACTAACAGCATCACAGACCAAATATTCACCACTGGAAAAGCAACTTCTTGCCGCTTACTGGGCGTTAATAGAGACTGAAAGACAAACTGGAAGCTCAGCAGTGACTTTGAGATCAGGACTACCCATAGCAGGATGGGTCAGAGACAATGGATTGGGTGCTCGGACAGGAGTGGCCCAGAATCAAACATTGATGAAATGGAAATGGTACTTACAAGAACGTGCTAACATACAGAGTAAAGATTTGTCCAAGTTACAAGAGGGAATGGCAGGAGCAGTGACCTTTCAAGATCCACCTGAACCTGTAAAGCCAGAAGTTTTGCAGCCTTCTCCATTTGTTGAAGCACCTTCATTTGACCAACTTCCAAAAGAATTGCAGGCCAACGTGTGGTTTACAGATGGATCTGCTACCGTTCAAGGAAATGAAAGAATTTGGGTTGCAGCAGCCTTTAGATCAACGAATGAAACCATCATGCACCTGCAAGGTCGTGGAGGATCCAGTCAATATGCAGAACTACAAGCTGTGGCGATGGTCATCCTAGACAACCAAGAAGACAATTTGGTGATCTACACAGATAGCTGGGCTGTTTTCAAAGGTCTAACCACATGGTTACCAAGTTGGAGAGTCAACAATTGGAAGATACATGGAAAGCCTATTTGGGGAGGAGAAGAACTTTGGGAGAAGTTGTGGCAAAAAGGTCAGAAGATCAAAACTGCAATTGGACATGTTGATGCCCATTCCCCTACAACAAGTCTAGACAGTTGGGCTAATAACCAAGCTGATCAACTGGCACTAGTGCGAACACTCAACCAAGAGGAAGACTTTACCGAAGTTCGAATGGTCGACCCTGCTTTGTATGCTCTAGCCAGGTGGGCACATGAAACAAGCGGACACCTGGGAGAAGAAAAGACATATCACTGGGCAAGACAACGAGGTCTACCAATACAAGTGGAGCATGCAAAGGCTGTAGTCCAAGAGTGTGCCACATGTGCAGAAGTAAGAAAATGGCCATTGCTGAAAAAGCCAACTGGAAAACTGAAGAGAGGGATGAGACCCAATCAAGTCTGGCAAGTGGATTACATTGGGCCATTACCAAAAGAAAAAAAATTACCAATATGCCTTGACAGCAGTGGATACCTTTTCAGGGCTACTACAAGCTTATCCTACCACAAAAGCAGATCAAAATGCCACTTTAAACAATTTAAGTTTGCTAATTCAGGCCTACCAGATGAAATTCAAAGTGATCAAGGAACACACTTCACAGGACAAGTCGTTCAAAAGTGGGCAAGTGAAAATGGTGTCTTGTGGACTTTGCATATTCCACATCACCCACAAGCTGCAGGACTTATTGAAAGAATGGACTATTAAAAGAGCAGATACACAAACTAACTGTTCATCACACCTTGAAAGGGTGGACTAAAATCCTGTCACAAGCATTGTTCAATCTTAACAACCGACCCCTCGGTGGGACCACACCTTTTTTGAGACATCTGAATTCAGGTGCAGAGCAAAAACCAATGGCCCTGCATGTGAAACTAGTGTCCCCCAAAGCAGGCGCACCCAAAAGACAAGTTGGGGGAGGATTTTTATTGTTCAGCCTGACAAATGTTGAGATTGGGCCAGGGGAGATTGAGAAAATACACACAGGAGTACATGGAGATATACCTATTGATTGGGATGTTTTAGCTGAAAAAAGTTAAAATTTCAGAGACAGAGATGTGACAATTTCATTACAGACAACTGATCAAGTGTGGCAGGTGACTATGAAGAACAATGACAGTGACCCTTTAAAAATAAGTGAAGGACAAGGAGCGTGTGTGCTGAGGTTTGCTCAAGTATTGAATGTTAATTTCAGAATAGAGGAACAAGTGAGCCAGGTAGAGAAAGCAGTGTGGGTCCTTACACCTGGGAAAAAACCACAGCAGGGAGAAATAATAGCTGCAGGACCAGGTGATATTAACTTGATTTTAATCCTGGGAACTGATACTCCTATTTATGTTCCTTCTCACAGATTGTCTTCACGTGTTTCCTAACCTGGACGGTTTGGGTGTTCAGTGCACATGCAATATGGATGAAGGAGTATCAAGACCGAGATATTCAAGTGAACATTAACTGTACTATCTTTCCTGATTCCATGCATAAATGGTGTAGCCCTCATCTAGGAAGACAAGACATCTGTGCAGCTTATTTGGAATGGAGTCCTCAAGATATTGATCCAGTCAAGAAGGACACAATTCAGCATTTCTGTAAACGGGACATGACAAACTATTATTTGATGACTGTATCTCATAATGCTACTGCTTGGGCAAGAGAAAATACCATACGACCATACATTTTACGTAGCATGGACTCTCATCCTATTGCACTTAAGCTCATACTTCCTTAGCTTAACCAAACAGTACAATGTATAGGATGCAATATTATTAATGGTATGTATATGTTGTACCCTGGTCAAGAACTGGTCATTCAAACTGACCCTTTACAGATTTATAAGATGCGCAGTACAGGTACTGAGTCAGTAATAACCAAGTTCGTATATGCATCCAAGGATAATGGTACTGCTTATTCGCCTATGATTGTGAAACAGGAAGTAGGTTGCAAAAATGTTAGGAGTGCTGCTCTAATAACAGATTTAATAATAGACATAAATGTCACGGTTCTTAATGTTGCTACATGGCTTCCTGAATGTGATGGCTATACCAGAGACGTCTGGCCTATTTCTCATCTCAGATTTGCTAGAGATCTAGGAGCTACTCTTTTAGGAGGAGCAGGGGCACTAGAAGGGGTGATCAACTCAGCTGATATAGAAATGCTGGCTACCAAGTTAGCTGCTACTGGGCATGCCACTGGACAAGCTTTACGAATTTTGGCAGACTGGGGCCCATGATTAACAGCAATAGATCTGAAGCAGTTAGGCCTACAAGATAAAGAATTAGTGGGAGTAAATTTAACGGTATGGACATTATATAATACTTGGCAGGCAGCAAACATTGAACTTACCCATATTCAATGTAGGCTAATTCAAATAATTGTAAACCAACAATTTCTGCAATGGCAAGCACGATGGGGTTTAAAGGAAAGTGGCTGGTGGAAAGAACAGTTAAACATTCCCCAACATACTTGGGTAGAGCCTAAATCATTTAAATGTAGTAGAAATTCTTGTGTAGCTAAGCTACAAACTGCCCAGCCTAGAATGTTAGATCACTACTGGTGTCATTAATATGTGTTACCGCAATATTTTGGTGATACCTGGTGGTTTTTAGAGCTATCAGCAAAATGGATTGATGAGGCCAACTGGACTACAACTGATGTAGGGTGTGATGTTTGGCAGGAAGGCATGGTGTGTGTACTGCATGGTAGAGTACCTCAACCATGCTTGCATAATATTACAGGAAACTGTGTTTGGCATAGATACCCAATTTTTAATACTGATGTTTACCAATATGGGACAAGTGCAGCTTGTGTAGTTGCAAACAATTCTATAATATGGAGTGATGACCATATAGATCAAGGTCCAGGGGTGTTTTGCCGACAGAATGTAACTGCAGTTGTTGATCAGTTAGGAGGAATAAGATATGAACTTACTCAGTGGACAACTCAACACATATGGAAAGGCATTAGTCAACCAGTAAATATTCCCAAAGTTGTATCATTTGTACATTTGGAGAAGTTTAAAAATGTCATAGAACAGCTCAAAAGCTGGGGTAATGCTATTAAGGAAGTAACTGAGAAAACCAATTCATTATCTCTGCAAATGAAAGTGGATAAGAAGAGAGTCATTGATGCTGTTGCTGCAGCCGATACCTCTTCATCGCACCATTGTTGGGATTCATTTTTAATTTGGGATTGGTCATGGGGAAACTTTTTACATATTATAACTCACCCTATCATTATACTTCCTTTATTGTTACTGGTTGGTTTTTCCATTTCATACTGTTGGGCTAAGAGAATAAAAAGCAAAATCCTTTATCATGAACAACAACTGATAGGTTTGCATACAACACTGTACACATCCAAGGGTGGATTGTAGTAGTAATACAAGTTTCATGGCTGTGAACAGTGTTGTAAGGGTTAAAATATTAATGGTTAACCAAGTAAATACTTGGCTCGGGCCCTGAGAGACAAGAGAGCATCTCTTTTCGTTTCCCAGATTAAGATGCCTGATGGGAGATTAGCTTATAAGACAGAAGAAATTCTCGAAGCTTTCCACGGGTATTATTCTAAACTATATAATCTTTCCCCCAATATGGGTGGGAGCCCTACGCATCCCGATCCTCCCTCCGTCCAGGATTATCTCCAGAGGACGCTGCCTCCCTCTATACCGCGTCACATTCTTACATCACTTGAGGACCCTTTTAACTGGGAGGAACTCCAACTGGCTGTCGCTGCTCTCCTGGCTGGGAAGACCCCGGGCCCCGGATGGATAACGGAAAAGGTTCTTTTGGGGAAACTTGGGGGGGAACTTGAAAGACCCAAATCCTAAAACCTTTCAATACATCCCTACTGTCAGTTTTTTGGGCCCCTTTGGCGTTCCTGAACCCCCAATAACAGGACCCCCAAAGGAGGGAAAAACCCCCAGTGTCTCCCAAAAGTTCCCGACCTATCCCCCCTTATAAAAACTGCCCCAAAAATTTTTTTGAAAAATTTTGATACCCTAAAAACTGAACCCATTGGCTGAGTGGGGGACCCACCCCCGGGACCAAGTGGGTTTAAAATTTCCGGAGGGGAAGGCGGGGGGAAAACACTTTAAAAAACTTTTTCTTTTAAATCCACCACCCCCCACAAACCCCAAGACTCCCTTATCCGGGCCTTTCACAAGCCCAAAGGAAAAGCTTTTAAACCGGCTCCGGGCCCTTCCTTGAAGGGAACCCCCAAGCCCTATCGGAATAGGAAAAAATTCCTTCCCTGTAAAAAATTCCCTGGCATTTTTATTGTTCCCCCCAGGCGAAAGGTTCGATTTCAAGGGGTCCCTCTCGGGCCCCCTTTTTGCCCATTGGCAATGGTCCCAAAGGCGGGGATGCCCCCTTCCCCACTCTTATATCCCCTTTGTTATTAAAACTTTTTACGGGAGGGACATTCGTAAAAACGTCTCGATACTTTGGGGAAATCCATTTTGGGATCTGGCCAGAAAAAAATTTCGGGCATTTGCGATATCTTTTACAATACAAAACTAAAACCTCTTTTCTCCCCCCACCCCTTCTTAGGGCCCTTCGAGTTTTTTGGCTTTGTAAGCAATCAAAAAAAATTAATATGTCTAAAAGTGGGCCCCCTTAAAGCCTAAACCCCTTCCCCCCGGGAAATCTTAGGTTACTTAAAGATAACTACCCCCTTCCCGGGGCCGGCACATCGTTAAAAGACCGGGGGGTCCATTTCCCTCAAACTAAAATAAAACCTTTGACCTCAATTTTGCCCCCTCTCCCCCCAATCTTTTCAGGGAGACTTGAGCGGTGGGATCGTAAAAAATTTTCCCCTGGATTGGCCCCAAAAATATTTAAAAAATAATATTCTCCCCTCGACGCTATTTCTTTTTCCCAGGCATTTGCCTCCCCCAAACCCTCCCTAAATCATTTTTTTAAATTTCCCTGAATAAAATCATTCCCCGGGTTTTGTGGTCAGGGAAACGCCCCCCGGATATTTTAACCCATTTTAATCAACCACGTATGGAAGGGGGCCTCTCATTGCCAAACTTTCAGGTTTAAACCCTTTTTGGCCCCCTTCCCCCTTGTCAGGACCCCTGGACTGCTTTCTTTCGTAAAAATAAATCTGGTTCAGATAGAATCTGTTCTACATGGCCACCCTGGGGCCCCCCCCCTGCCAGGGCTTCCCATCATCCATGCGGGCCCCAAGAAGGCCCTGGGGCGCCCCTTCCCCTTTAAATAACCCAAACAAACCAAAAAAGATTCGTGGGCTTTTCCACCAAAGAACATCCTTGAAACCGGGGGGGCCCCCTAAAAAACCCCCACTAACGGGGAACCCCTCTTACCCGAGGGTTTTACGGTCTGCGCCCTCGGCCCCTCCGAGGAGCCTAAAGCTTTCGGGACAGTGGGAGCCCTTTTTCGCGGGGGGGAACCTTTTTCGCTTTTAAACTCTAAACCTTTGGTCTCAGCCCTCTGCCTCGGGCCCCCTTTTTCTAGACTAAATTTCTATCAACTACGAATTTTTATTTTTCAAAAAAAAGCAAGCTTACCCAAAAATAGCCCCCTTTTAACCCAAATTTGAGAAAAGGGTGTGTCAAGGGGGTCCCACTCTGCACATCCCCTCTCGAAGTTTTAAATTGCCCTTTTAACTCCCCCCCCCCCCCCCCGGGGCCCCTCCTTGAAATTTTCTTACCAACCAGCATGGGAAAGGGATTTTCCAGGGTCCCCCTGGGTTTTGAAGACTGGAGCAAAATTTTTCCTCCTGGTAAAACAAAAACCCCTATCTCGGTCGGGGATTCAGGAAAAATTTTTTACAAAATTTTTTTACCCATGGTACCAGGTTTCCCTTTCCCCGCTACACCCCTTTTTTCCCCCCTGCATTTCCCGATATTTGTTGGCGATGCCAAAAAGGCCCTGGGACTTATGATTCACATATGGGGGGGGGTTTTTCCCCCTTCAACCTTTTTGGAACACAATCTTTGGGCGCTTTTTCATCTAATAGGGTGGTAGCAGCGCGCAATAAACCCTGTCCTACTCCCCTTTTTGACATTCATTTCCCCGACCGCCCTTAAAAAACCCCCATTGGTCCCCAGCCCTCTTAAATCGGCAAAAGCGGTTTTTCCCCCAGTTTGGGGCCCGATCCTTTTACATGCCCTCCCTACAAAAGGGTTTAAAAAAGGAGGTAAAATTAGGGTATGTAAAATTTGGAGGAGCTACTAACAAAATCCTTAATGAGGGGGGAAAATGCTTCTTCCCACACTGGAATGTTTTTTAGTTTTCTGAAAGGGCCCCCACCTAAAAAATTCCCTCTGAAGACACTTCCTGAACTCAAACCTCGCGATCCCCACCTGATTAAATTGAAACGCCCCTTTTTACTAAAAGTTTTGGGGTGTTCCCCGGGTTCCCCCGGCCCTGCCCCCCCCCCCCCTTTCCCTTTCCCTTTTTCCACCCCGGGTTTTAAACATTTCGTGTGTTCTATTTAAATTTTTTTTTGGGAAGTTATGGAGCATTGACATTTTGACCAAGATGGAAAAAACCCCCGCTTTGCTCACCTTATCGTCCCCCTAAACGACACCTGAAGTCTTGCCACCGTACAAACATTTACTTTTGGGTCTTTGGGGGTTTGCCCTTTCCTCCCCCTGCCGGTTTTGGGTGGGGGGTGCACCCTTGACACTAAGCCCAAAACCAGGGAAGGGTTTGACTAATCCAAACCTTATTTTAAGTGTTTGGTTTTGAAATAAGAACACCCATCCCCCTTTTTTGTATTAATCCCCCGGTTTTAAATTTTTCTTTTGTCAGACTGAAAACAAAGCTGTACCATGTCGTCTCTTATCATTTTTTCATCCTATGAATGTAACCAATTGGTATTGTTAAATCTGATTTGTGCTTTTGAATGTTTCACGTTCAATCAACCCTTTAAAAAAAACTTTTTTCCTTAAAATGGGGAAAAAAAAATATTAATGGTTAGGTTTTTAAATATACATAAAATAGGGTTTAATATACATTGATCGATAGAATTTGATAAATATGGATAAGATGGGGATTGATATAAATGAATTAACCTCCCGTGCTTTTCCAGAAACAAAAAGGGCTTTTGTGCTTTTTTTTCTTTTGTTATATCAGAAGGGCCCTTTTTAGATCTAAAAAAAAACCCATCTGAAAGGGGGGTTTGGGGCTCAGCAATGAAGAAAAAAAAAACCTTCACTATCAGTGTTAGAAAGCCTTTTCATAAAATATACATTTTGGGTTTTTTTAAAAAGCTGGAAAAATTTATTTTGGAAGGCAGCTGGTAAAGCGGGTAATAATATAGAATGGGGGGGGGAACCACTAATATTCCCCCGGGGAGCTTGACATGAGAAAACCTAAATCACCCCAAGGGAAAAATTATTCCATGAAATAATTTTAAAAAGAAATCACATATGCCAGCCATTCAAAAAAATAAGTTTTAAGGGAAAAAACCCCTGTAACCCGAGAGAGTTTAGGAAATCTCACCAGTGGGCCCGTGAACTGTTGCCCGGAACCCAAACTCTCCTTTAGCACAAAGTGATTTAGAAAAACCCCATGGTAAGTAGGGGGACGGGGCTTTGTTTTTTTGGAAAAAAACCGGGGAGAAGGAAAATGGGATGACCGTAAGCAAAGATCAGTAATAACCTCCCCTTTGTTGTTGTAGCCCCCAAATTTGCTATTTAAAATCATTATTTAGTTTTGTTTTTTGTATTGTTTTGGGTTTCATTTTAATTTTTTGGCCAAAATTTCTGTGCTGTTTTTGTTACTTGTTTGAACATATTTTCTATTTAAACACTGTTTAAAATTTTTTTGTTATTTCTTTTGTATTTAAAATAAATTTCCCTTTAAAACATTCTCTGCCCGGTGATTAAATTTAATTTGCAAAAACTTAAGATAAACCTTAAAAAACCCCCCCAGGATAAATTTTACACTGACACTTTTCCCGATACCCGAGGGTCTCCGTGGGCGGGCCCCTCGCCGCTGTTTTTTATCTCCCCCCTTTAGCGGTCGTTCCCACTGCTGGTATGGGCCCTGGGCTTGCATGGGGGGAAAAGGGCGGGACGGGTGTCCTCCCCCCTGAACCCGGCCCCCAAGTCCCGGCCCCCCTACTTGATATTTCCCGGCGTTTACCGGCGCAAAAAGTTGTCAATGGGTCCCTTTTTTGGTCCCCCTGGATTAAACGTTGCTTTCCTGGCCAGTTAAATGCCGGAAAAATTTGCAGATTTAAAATTTAGCCTGGGAAACCCTTTGGGGTCCGGCTCCTACATCACCAGCGGGGCCCGGAAACCGGAAAATTTAACTCTTTAGCTTCTAAAAGAGGAGGGGTTTGTTCTAGAATGGATCGGGGTGAAGGGGATGGGGGGTCATAAATTTTAGATTTTTCTAAAACTTTGATACGGGGGGCCACATTTAAAAAAGGTAAGGGAAAATGAGAATTTTTGGACTGGGGAAAAAAAAGCTGAAAAAAAAAACGTTTTTTTTGTTCCTTTTTTAAACAGAGCCTAAGCCTCTTCAAGGGTCATCCAAAACACATTACATTTCAATGGCTAGCATTGCTGATTATTTTCTCCATAAGGGGTACTGACATGATTAAAAAGAAAAAAAAAAAAAATAAAATTTATAAAAACCCCCAAATTTCCAAAAAAAGTTTTAGATGAATAAAAAAATGTAAAGCAATAAAATGGGATGAGTTGGGGAATCTTTTTATAACCATATTTTGTCACCCCAGAACACAGATTAGGAGGGGGAAAATTAGGGGATTTTTTTCCCTTTTTATGAAAAACCAAAATTTAAACATTTTGAAAATTAGGTGGCCAGCGAACCTTTTTTAAAAAAACCTTGGATATGGGAACAAACGGGGTTTAAAAAGGAAATGGTGCTTTATGAAAAACAAACTTGGGGGCTTTTTAATTTTTTTAAATAATTTAAAATAACTGTGTAAGAAAACACTTAGAGAGGGGAAAGTTTTTCCCAGAACCGACGGTCCAAAACATTACCCCAAAACATGGAAAAAACCCTCTAAAAAAAATTTCAGAATAAATTTTTTTATAAATGTATCCAAAACCCTCTACCAAAACATAAAACCCCCAAAAGATACAGTAAATCTGGGAAAAAAACCATGGACCCCAAAATTTGAAATTTCCCAAAAACCCCAAAATTTTAAATTTCCATCTATGGGTCTTTCCCGGTGGCAAACCCCCATTGAAAACGGCATCGATTGGTCAAGAAATCATCCTCTGTTTAACCAATCCAAAAATGCAAGTTTAGCTCTATCATGCACAGAAAAAGCCATAAATCAACACACTCCAAAATTTCACCCCGCCTCCTCGGGGAATCTCAAACTGAAGGGGCTTTCTCATTAAAAAAAAAAGGGTTCTTCTGTGGACTCCTTTTTCCCTTCCCCCTCCATTTCCCCCAGTTTAATTGCATCCCTCTTGCAACACTAAGGGGAATTTCTACACAAAAAAAAGTACTTTAAAACCTAAAAAGGGGTTTTTTTTCAAAATCCAAATCCTTTAAAGGGAAACCAAAAGGTTTTTTTGTTTTCAGAAAAATTTTCCTTAGCATTTTAACAGGGTGAAAGAATTCTTGTCCCGTTTCATTGAGATGGGAAAAATTTTTGAAACCCTTTTTGTGGCTTGAAAAAACCCCCCTGAAAGGATTTAAATTGAGATTTTTTCCTGACCATCCTAAAAACGTTATCATGAAAATTTTCCCTTTAAAATATGGAAAAAATTTTTGACAAAAGGGTTATTGGAAAAAAAAATGGTAAAATTATGAGTTTTGATGGGTGTTTATTATTCCCATAAAAAGGGTGCGCAGAGCCCAGTCCCCCTTTAGCAACTTTTATAGTAAAACACATAGTGGGGCAAGGGACCCTCCCCAAAATACACAGGGAGCTCGGGGAAGATATTTCCCTTTATGGTGTGTCGAACTTAAAATCCCAGCCCTGGGGTTTACAGAAAATTTTGGGGCCCCCTTCCTTTTGCAGTGTTAGGTGATGGGGCCTTTTTTATTTTTTACCTAGTCCTAAGGGCCAAAAAATTTTTTCATTTTCCCCCTTGGCACAGTTGTATTAGGCCTTTTTTTTTTTAATTGGCCGCCCATAATTTCCCAAGAGCCCCATAAAAAAATTTATTGGGGGAGAAGAAAAGATCCCTTTTAAGGAAACAAGCTGCAGGTAAACTACACTGTAAAAAAAAAGTACTACAGTATGCACAACCCCCAAACCCCATTTTTATTACACCAAAGCGAGGCCGTATCTTTCCCAAGGGGTTTTTTTACACTTACCTCTTACATACAATTATTAGGGCAAAATACATAAAAAACCACATGCATTTCTTTTTTTTTTTTTTTTACTTCATGCAATTTTTGATACTTTTTTTTTTTTCTAAAAAATGTGTATAGGGACATGGGATTTTTTTTTGTGCATTTTTTCCCCCCACCAATCTTCCAATGGAAAAAAAGGGGACAAAAACCTTAAAAAAAAACAGCATGGGAGGGGAAACATGCTTTTTTTTTGGGTTTAAGGGAAAAAAAAAAAAAAAAAAACCCAAAGGTTTTTAAGCCCTAAAAATTGGGCCAATAAACTGCCAAAAAAAAGGATATCTATTTCATGATGTATTTTGAAAAAAAAAATTTCCTGACCAAAATAAAAACCAAAAATTAAAAAATAAAATTAAAACAATCTATAAATGTGACTAAAAAGCTTAGATGCCCGGTTTCATGCGACAGGCAGCATCTACGTGATTTCGTGGACAATCTGGAGTCATCTTTGCTAATATACAATGGACACACCCCACATGTTTGGTCACAGGAGGATGTGTCATGTGCCGAGATACATTGATTAATTAATCCCTTAAGCTGAAGCCTGAAGTAGTGACGCTGTTGTTGATGGCTCGTGTTATTCGAGACCAGTTGTACTTTATGGGTAGGAATAGTTTAAGTTCACATATATATATTGCAGAATTTAAAAAAAAATTTTTGTTTTTAACATTTTTTTTTTACCCCCATTACATTTTCACACTTAATAAACTGGTTAGATTAATTCTACAGGTTATTAAAGGGTTTTTTAATTTCATTAAATGGTCTTCAGAATAAAGGGGACAGTGAAAAACAAGCAACTTGCAATTGGGATGTCATTAGCAAAGGATGTTCTTGTACTCACAGTAGTCTTATCTGGTGTTTTTGTTTACAATGATATCAGGTGCTGGTGTGTCCCTCCTCCTTGCATTTCACTAGCTGAGAGCTCATTTACATTCTGCACAGCCCCCCCCCCCCCCCCCCTCCCGGTCGATTCACGGAGCTTGTGTCTCTCACTCAGGTAAGGGACCGTCCACATTTTCATTTTATACAGGCAGAAGAAACAGAATTACACGAACGGGCTTACACAATCAGGAAATAGCAAATTGTTCGATCCCTGCCTGATCAGGTTTAGGGGCGTAGATTTTTCTCTCTCCACACCAGCGAAACAGACTGCGACAGATTATACAATGAGATATACATAACAATTTTGTCCCCGTGGCCTAACTCTCCTGCATAGAGGGTGATCTGTGCCATTCATAGAAAGCTGTAAACACATCTCCAGCTGTGAGAGGAGAAAGAGTTCAGTTGCGCAGTCTAGATTGAAGGCAGCCTGTGTTATGTATACAGCTCTTACAAAATAAGACTGCATAGGGAAAGACACAGTGACATGTGGACTCAGAGAGGGGGGGGGGGGAGTCTCGGGAGCCCGCATGCACAGTGAAAGGGGATGAGAAGTAAGATGAAAATTGGAGGTAAAATGTTGTCAAAAGAAGAAGATAAGAGAAGAGAAAAAAAAAAAATAGAAAATAAAGAGAAACAAGAAAATAGAAAAAAAAAGGAAGAGAAGAAAAAAATAGAAGTATTGCAAGTGCTCTAAGAAAAAGAATAAAAAGAGAGAAGAGTAGATGATAAGTAAGAGTGAATGTAAATAGAAAAAAAGTAAAGGTTAGTCGTAATAAGAAAGAAAAAGAATAGAAAGAGAGAAGAGAAGACATGGAGAAGAGAAGATAAGTAAAAAGAAAAGTAAAGAGATAAAAAGAAGTAACAAGAGAAGAAAGCAGTAATGAGTGTTAATAGAATGTTAGAAAGAGAAAAACTTTAACAGATTTGTAGGCTTAAGTTTTAAGGAAGTTAAGAAGGTTTCTGACGAGGGGGCTTTGGAGAGGTTGTAACGGTGTGATCGAACGTGTTGTATAGGTGTAGTAATACTGGGCGTAGAAGGGTGAAGGCCAGGAGGTGGCGCTGAGGCGGATCGCTAGTAATATAAGAAGGAGGGGGGTGGGTTCGCGGAGGGCTTGGTGAATAGTGAATGAGAGCCGACCTGTTAATGATATAAAAAAAAACGAAGAAAGGTGAAGAAAAGATTTTAATATAAAAATAAAAAGAAGGATGTGTTTGTTGATTGGGCGAGGAGAGCGAAGGTGATGAGGGTGAAGTGGATAAATAAGGAGATGCGGGGGCCTGAGGAGGGGGGAGACCGATAGGGAAGGGAGCCACGGCAGGGTCGATGGTTTTGTGAGGGGGGTATGGGAAAAGAGAGAGAAAGAATGAAAAAAAGAAAAATTAGAAATAAGAAGGGAATGAGAAAGTAAAAAAAAAAGAAACTAAGAAAGAAAGAAGAAAAGTGAAAAACAGATAAATGGAGGGAACAAAAATGAAAAAAGAGAAGAAAGGAATAAAGAAAAGGTGAAGATGATAAAGAAGATAAAGAACGAATGCATAAAAATCATGATGGAGTTGGGGTGTGAGTGGAGGAGACGTTACGAGAATTGATGTCACCCCGCTGGGAGGGGAAAAAAGACGCCCCTGCATTTCCAGATTGAGAAGCTGAGGCAGTGTGAATCAGCCGAACTAAGGAAGCGATACATCCCCTTTAAGGTCGTGTGGATCCCTAATATGTGTAGATTTTTTTGTGTGTATGTAATATATGCACAATTATTTTGTATTAAATTTTTTTTTTTCTCATTCAAAAGAAGTTTATTTTGGAATATAACAAAACAAGGGAAGAGCAAACAGAGCTTACAGCAATATTAAATTACAAATCTGTGAGTCAACTAGTAACAGATTTTTTGCAATTGCGAATCTGCAGGGAATGGGTACAAAATGGAGAACAAAGATGTACACTAACTAGGCCCCTAAATGCATCAAAAAAAAGTAATGAAAAAATGGAGCTGAAGACTACAAAGAGAGGGAGAGCAATATAACAATTATATGAGTTGCTAATCAGATGCAGCAAAACAGGTAGGCACTGTATGAGAAAAAAAAAGGGGAGGCACGAACTGAAAAAGGAAAAAATAACTATAAACAGAACAACTTCAAAAGATGAGTAGAGAAGTCAGCAGGGGGAACCCAGGGGAGTCAAAGTGCGAACAATTCCTTCAACTGGAGAAGGGAGATCCAGAGGGAGCAACCGAGTGCTCACCTAGGGTGCCAGAGAGATGGGCATTTCACCGAGAGACAGAAGACAAAAATTTTTTTTTTATAATGCACAGGGTCCAAAAGGGACAAAGTGGCAAGCTTTACACAAAAGTAGAGTACATCGGCGTGGCCGTAAATTCTATCCAAGCCTTCCATGTTTGGAGATGCTTAATTGACAACTGCTTGTCGTCCACCCTGATTTCTTCCTTGAACCAGTCACTGATAGAGGGGACAGAAGTGGAGCGCCACATTCGAGGAATCAATGCCTTGGCAGCAATTAGATGAGTCAATAAGGACTGCCCCTGGTTAGTGCGGGCCGTTATTAGCAGCACCTTAGGGTTCCATTTGTAGAAGTGTTCCTGTGATAAGGCGAATAAGGATCAAGGGATCTTAACCCAAAAGGATTGTAAAAGTCAACATTCCACCAGATGTGGGCATAGAACAACAGCAACCCGCATATCGAGCTGTTGCTCGAAACTGAAGGGTGATTTTTTTGAGCAAATATGGTCAATGATACCACGCGAGGTAACTTAAAATTGAGCTTCCTGGCAATCTACATGAGAGTATAGAGTGGTTGGATAGGGATTTGATTGAGTCCATTCCCTCTCTGTTATGGACCTTCCTAACTCGCTGACCCATCCTCCCTGATACACAGGGGCGGCCTGAAGCGTCGATTGAACAATCAAAGCATAGATGCGGGATATCAGGTGTGAAGATGAGGTCTGGGCTACACACAGAGATTCGAGAGGAGTCAAGGGCCTATGTAAATTCAGAGCCACTCTATTTACCTGATAGTAATGGGGACCTTCTTGTAATTTATCCAGGAGTGAGATGGGAGGTCCCACAAGAGCGCAAACCTCTGAAAGAGGAGCGGAAGACGAATATTCAGAACACAAGGTCCCGGAAAATCATGATTCTCCTGGACACAGGGGACTCCCCTACCAGCAGAGGAGCCCAAGCCCTGGATTACCACGTACTGGAGTCAAGAGGACCACCACTTAATCACTTGGTAGCGGAGCCATTTGATTGCCAGGTTATTGTAACTTAATCTGCGCAACATAGGGGAGGACCATAACCCCACCTCATGTCCCCATGACGGGCCTGTCGCAAAGGAAGTTGTGGACAGAGGGAGTTAAGCACGACTCTTCCAGTGTATCCTTAATTTCGTTTGCTCTCTGTTGGGAAACAATTTACAACTAGTTGCCGTGGCAGCCAGTAGTAGGCCTTAAAAATCGGCAAGCCAGGGCCCCCCTCCAAGCTTACGCCTACCAAGATGTTTTTTAGCAATTCTGGGCCTTTTTCCAGACCATATGATTTTCTCTAGTGCTTAGAGAGCGGTCCTGAAGAATGTGCGGGCAAAATATCGGAATGGTTTGAAATAAATAAAGTAGCTGGGCAGAACATTCATCTTTAAGATGTTGACTCTACCCAGCCAAGACAAGTCTTTTTTATCCCATCGGGAAATATCAGAATTGACAATGCCTATCAGGGGTGAAAAGTTAACTCTCGAATCCAACCACTCAGGTCTTGCCGGTTGTGCACACCTAAGTATATTTACGACCATGTAAAAGGGAATTCTGCTTCAGCAAAGCTGGTAAATTATCGTCTAGACCTACACCAAGCGCCACTCACTTAGACAAGTTGCCGTTAAGTTTATTACCAAGCGAACTGAGCCAAAAACAGCATCAAGGACGGGAGGGAGGTGAGGGATTGGGTGAGGTATAACAGCAAATCGTCAGCAAAAGCTGCACATTTAACCTGTTGATCGCTAATTGGGAAGCCCCTGATATCCGGATTAGCCCTAATTGCCTGCAAGAGATGTTCCATGGTGAGAAAACCATAATAGGAGTGGCGAAAGTGGTCATTCCTGCATGTGCCATTTCGTTTAGGGAAGGGAGAGTAGAGGAACGCCTTTACGCTAAGCTGTGCGAATGGGTTATGGTACAGGGCCAGAATCCGTTGCAACATAACAGGTCTCAAACCAGCTGATCAAAGTACTTCCTGCAGGGAAATCCAATCCACCCTATCGAATGCCTTCTCGGCGTCAATGGAGAGAAACATGCAAGGTGTATTAGTTGCCCGGGCCAAGTACAAAATGCTAAACGTCTTGAGGGTGTTATCTCTGGCTTCACGCATTGGGACAAATCCCACTTGATCCAAAATGTTCCAGGTCAGGTAGTATATCGTTATAGCCGAGGACCAGGGAACTGGCGAAGAGTTTCGCGTCTGTGTTTATCAGTGAAATGGGTCTATAGCATGAGGCATACGGCGGGGTCTTCCCTCCATAGTGATTATTGTAATAAATGCTGCAAGAAGAAGGTGGGAAAAAGGACACCGATCCGAGCTCTGAGTTGTCATGAGTCGAGCTAGGGGACCAGCCAAGTCAGTCCCCAATACCCTTATGAATTTTGCTGTGTATCCTTCGGCCCTGGACTTTTCCCAGCAGGAACGGGAGGAGATTACCTGTTGTAATTCTGCGGGGTGAGAGGGGTTTCAAAGGCCCCTAGTCTATCTGTAGAGATTTTAGGAAGAGCGGTGTTAGAGAGAAATTCACTTAGAATCATCGACCTGGAGGTGTCCGGTGTGCAAGGGAGATTATAGAGACTATGATAGTATGAGGAAAAACTGTCAATTATTTCATGGGTATTATGAACTAGTTTACCTGCACGGTTCTTAATGGAGGGAATAAACAGTGAAGCCCTTTTGTCTCTGAGGGCCCTAGCCAGCAGGCGACCGGGTTTGTTACTCCACTCATAATATGAGCTAGAACAAATCTGTCTAAAGCGCCTGGTACGCCTGCCTAGAAGCTGACGGATTTCATGACGAGTCTGAGTTAGCAACCTCAGATCAGAGTCCTTCTGCGTTTGCTTGTGGGCTGTCTCCAGGGCACTCAGCTTTGCACAAAAGTCTAGCCGAGGCTTCCCTCTTTAACCTAGAGCCATGCTTCACTAAGACTCCACGCATAACACATTTGAGGGATTCCCATTTGATTTGGTGAGAAGTAGGGTCCGATGCATGGTCGGTTATAAAATGCCGGATCGTCTGTTGCAGGTCAGACAAGCATAGCGAGTCCTGAAGCAGAGACTCGTTCAGTCGCCATGTAAACGCCCTGTGAGGCTTAGTCGGCAGGTACAACATACAGTGAAGTGGCGTGTGGTCCGAAAGCAATATATTGTCTATGCTAGAGGATTTCACATTAGGGAGAATCGAGTGTTGAAGGAATATGTAGTCTATACGACTGTACATCTGATGTGGGGGGGAGAAGTAAGTGAAGTCACGGTCGTTGGGATGGAAGATTCTCCAGACATCACACAGTTGCATATCTCGGAGAAGCTTTTTAATCTTGTTCAGCTTACTTAATGGGAGTGCAGATCGACCCGAGGAGGTGTCCAGGGCCGGTTGGAGAGCCAAATTAAAGTCCCCCGCAAACTATAAGCGTCCCCTGCGCAAACTCATTCAAGTCATCCAGAGTGTTATTTAGAAAGGAGAGTTGCCCTTGATTTGGGGCATAAATGTTGGCTACCGTATACACGTTGCCCTGTATCTCACATTTGACAAAGACAGACCTGGCGTCCTCATCCGCCTTTACCTCAATAATATGAAGAGGAAGCGACTTATGAAAAAAAATCGCAACTCCTTTAGTTTTGGCGTCTCTATTACTACTTTGGCACCAGGCAGGGTAATATTTGTTTTTCCAAGAGGAGAGGCGGCCGCGGAGAAGGTGCGTCTCTTGGACACACAAAATATGAGCACCACACTCGTGCATTTGATATAGAATTTGAGCCCGCCTCTCCGGCACTCGTTACATACCTTTTACGTAAAGGAGAGATTTTTAAGGAGGTCATAACTGCAATCTAAGACTAGCACTACCCCGGTCCCATGAGTGCCCAAGCCGACAAAAGAGGAGAAAGAAAAGAACTTTAGAAACACATAGAAACACCAAAAATGCCCAGTAATAGAAAAAATGGCAGTTTCCAAAACAATAGCAGCATAAAGAAAAAAAAATGCATTAGGGCAGCGAAACCAAGCTTAAGCCCAACCCTATTAGGGGGGAGGTGACTAACTGCGTCAGATATGCCAAACAGTAAGCAACCACACCTAGTCATAAATGTCAAAATAAGAAGCATGCAAGTGACCAAGTACACAAATTCCATCAGGACTGAGCATATTGAAAACAGAAAAAGAACATAACATTCGAGTGAATATGGTCCTCCATCAGACCGCCGGGGCGACCCATCCCAGGGAGGAGAGCCAACATTTAAGGTAGAGCTGGCTACGGGACCATAGACCGTCCACTCCAAGGGAAAGAGCCCCCCCGGGGGAACTGGGTGAGGAGGGTGTGCGGCATCAGGACCCATTTCTGTTAAAGGGTGAGTGGACAACATGGTATGCGAGCAGCCTGCCGAAGAGTAAGAAAGGGAAGGGAAATGAGAGAAGAAAAAAAAAAGGAGGGGGCAAGCGGAAAGAAGGAAAAACGATATAAAGGGAAGGAGCTCGGCAGCTGCAACAAAATCTTAATCAAGTGAACCAATTAAACATTCAAAAGCACACTACACCCTCCTAGAACAGTGAAAGGAGTCAGAGAGTATAATAAGGCATGACAGGAGAAAGTCCTAATAAATAGCTCACGGAGTAGGAGAGAGGCTTCTCCTTGCCGAGATCCTCTCAGTCTCTTGGCTGTTGGAGATTCTGGGGACCTTGCGAGCTCTTTGGGGCTTTGTGGCCCTTGCCGGATCTGGACGTGTAGAGTAGGTCTCTAGAGGCACAGACAGCGCAGCAGACGATGTAGTGAAGAGAGAGTCCCAATACGGAAGAGACACAGACGGGAGGGCCAGAGCCTCCAGGAAAGATGCCAAGTCCGCCGGGTTACGAAGGACGATAAGGTCTTCACCGCGCCGAACCTGTAGTGCAAAGGGGTAACCCCAGCGATACGGGATGTGATGAGACTGCAACAGGGCAAGAAGTGGTTGGAGCGGCTCAGGACAACGGTGGTCTAGAGAGGTCAGGGAAGAACGAGAGCTTAGCACCTTCATAGGAGAGATCCGGGGAGGCCCTAGACTTCTTCATAATCAGTTCTTTGATTGTATAATAATGCACCCGACATATGACGTCTCGGGGTCGAGACACATCCTGGCTAGGGGGCCTCAAAGCCCTATGAGCACGGTCCAGCTCAATGTGATCTTCATCCCTCATACCCAGAAGAGATTTGAATATATTGTTGAGTGTCAAATGAAGCTCAGGGGGTTTAATTGATTCAGGCAGTCCCCTAATTCTAACATTATTTCGTCTGTTCCTGTTTTCAAGATCATCCATCTGTTCGATCATGGTCTGGTGGAGGGCCCTCTGATTTGAGAGTGAGGCCTGAAGGTCAGCAATGGAGTGTTTCCAAAGGATTCCAGGGACTGCACTCTGGATTGAAGGGACGAGACATCTTATTTCAATTCGTGTAAATCCTGATGCCAGGCAGCTTTTAGATCTTGTGCCAGAGCCGTTAGATCGTTTTTAGTAGGCAACAAAGTCAATAGCGCTTGAAGCTCTGGCTGGCCTTTGAGCGTCATCAAGGCGGCCTCAGGCGAAATGGTAGATAACGGGTACAATGTCCCTTGAGATACAGGCAGATGAGGTCCAGAGGCAGCAGGAGACCCAGCTGGAATGGGATCCCATGGGCCTTGGCTGGATGCCCGGTGTCCCTGTGGACTGCATGCTTGCAGGCTCGGCTGATCGCCTCTCACCATATCAGGGGCAAGTGCACCCAGGGACAGGGGAAGGGTTTCATCCCCTGAGTCGCTGACCCCTGAGCTGATAGAGTCCAACCCCTGATTTAAGCTGCCAGGGCAGGGGGGCTCAGAGAACTCTGTGAGCTGAGCCATCAGAGGGTCCCTGTTATAAGGAATGGCGCTGGCAGGCAGGAGACCCTCTTGAGAGGGTGACCAAACTGTCCCCTGTGTGGAGCTGAGGGCACTCATGGTGCCGATGGACTGCGGCTGATACAGCTGGGCTTCAGACAAGGGAGTCGGAGCCTCAGGAGCAGTGGCGCAGGAGGCCCTAGACTGACCTTCACTCGAAGATGGCGGCATCACATGTCGCACAGAGGGTTCCCCTGCATGCGTCCGCCCAGGTGCCGGTACAGGTCGAGGCTGGCGGCTGGAAGTGTCGGCAGGTGAGTGCTGCATCGTTGCCGAGCGGGTGAGCTGTTGGAGTCCTGCACTGAACGGCTCCTCTCCCGCTGAGGTGTACTCAGGCAGACATCCTCGTGGGAGGGATGGTGTTCGCGCCAGGGAAGATGGCGCCCGCACGGGGACGGAGCTCGTGAGACAGCTGACAAGTCCGCCAGTGGGGCGAAGAAGTTGAAAATAGGTACCGCTGAGTCCACGGGTGTTGAGGCAGCTCTCTCCTTCTTCTTTTGCCGTCTGGGTCCCATATTTTAGGCAAAATCACCCCTTTATCTGCTCAGTCCTAGGCAGAGCTCAGCTACATGCGTCCGGCCAGAAGCATGCCAGGCCACGCCCCCTCTATTTTTATTTTATTTTTTTATTCATTTATTTTTACACTTTTTCTGTTTTTTACTTTTTATTTTTTCAATCCCATGAAGGGAGAACTGTGTTACTTTTTATTTTTTTTTTACACTTACTAATGTATTAGCATATTCATATATGCTAATACCTTCTACTCTGTGTCAGTATGACACTGGCAGTGATCAGGGAAGCACACAGTCTGCCCTGGGAAAGGGCTTGTTACAAAGACAGCTTCTGGGCTAACTTCCAGGTGACCAGGGCTGAATGTTGCTGCCGTATCCCCTGCTCTTTTCAGGTCAGGGGTGTTCCGATCACCCGTAAGTGCAGGGAAACCCTTTGATTGTGCTGCTGTGACAAACTGTGGCAATTAAAGGGTTAAAGCACCAGGTTGCGGAGGTTTCCCCCGCTCCCCGGTGCTCGCTGGATCTGCATTGTGATCAGGTCTGTGTATTGCAGCCCCGATCTTAGCGCTGCGGCGGCGCCAGGCTACCTAAACTCCGATATCTGTAGTGACGTCAAAAGACATCGCTGCAGACAAACATCCTGCACCAGCCGACATCAAAAGACGGTGTGCAGTCGTTAAGGAGTTAACACAATATCATGATAGGATAATTAATAATTATCTGTATAATCAATGGATTAGCTACATTGGCTCAGCAGCACAATATTACGTATTATAGGCTTAGATACATCAGATAAGTACGGCTCTCTGACTTATCACGGAATTGATACAAGGCTCAGTGATAACGCTAGAAGCTCTGTGAGCTGTGACCCTGCTCTCAACAAGAAGATTCGACTACAGTGCACTAGCCTGGAATCGGGGTGTGGCCTATATGGACATAGGACACAAAATTGCTAATCTCAAGATGGCCGCTCTCACAGGGTTTATAGTGGATGATTCTCTCATAACATAATGATTGTACCGTACATACAGACACCATGGGCCACTGTCTAGGACTTAAAATCCTATTTGTTGCCTTAGAACAGTAAGAGCCTCCCCTATCATTTTCGCAGAGTATATATGAAAGAGGGAGCTTGAGTGGTTGCTTTGAGCTCTGATGGTTGCTCTTGGCTCTGATTGTTGCGATAGGCAACAAATTGAGTTTTAGACCTAGACAGTTTTCAGACTTTGTGGGCCCCATGCTTCCACAGGCTTAATTTTTATGTTTAGTTCTATTTTACATACCCCACTGTATATATTTTCATAATTAATTATTATAATTTTTCAGCTTATTGTTTTATGGCATTGGTCGTGCAGTTGCAGTAATATTTTATTAATTGATAGGGTCGTTATAATCAAGGCAATACCATTTTTTTTTTGTTTTTTGTTTTTTTACCAAAATAGCTTTTCTACTGAGTGAATTTTTTTATGTTGAACAAGATTTGATTTCCAGTAAACATTGCCACATTCTGTACATGAAAAAGGCTTCTCTCCCGTGTGAGTTCTTTAATGTTTCTCAAGAATTGGTCTCGCTGTAAAACATTTGGCTACATTCTGACACGAAAAAATGGTTCTATCCTGTGTGAGTTCTTTTATGTAGAACAAGATATGATTTCATAGAATAGCATTTGCCACAGTCTGAACATGAAAATGGCTTCTCTCCTGTGTGAGTTCTTTTTATGTAGAACTAGATGTGATTTCACATAATACATTTGCCACATTATGTACATGGAAAACGGATTTCCACTGTGTGAATCTGTGATGTTGATCATGCCTTATTTTTGAGAGTTAAACAATTTTGCCACATTCTGAGACATGAAAATGGATTCTCTCCTGTGTGAAGTTATTTCATGTATATTAAGACTTGATTTCACACCAAAACATTTACCACATTCTGAACATGAAAACGGCTTCTCTCCTGTGTGAGTTCTTTCATGTATATTAAGACTTGATTTCACAACAAAACATTTACCACATTCTGAACATGAAAATGGCTTTGCTCCAGTGTGAGATCTTTTATGGTAATCAAGACCTGATTTCTAAGTAAAACATTTACCACATTCTGAACATGAAAATGGCTTCTTTCCTGTGTGAGTTCTTTCATGGTTACCAAGATCTGATTTCTGAATAAAACAATTGCCACATTCTGAACACGAAAATGGCTTCTCTCCTGTGTGAGTTCTTTCATGTATCTCAAGACTTGTTTTCGCAGTAAAACATTTGCCCACATTCTGTCACGAAAATTGAGCTTCTCTCTGTGTTTGTTTTTTCTGGTTTCTCAAGATGTGAATTCTGAGTAAAACAATTTGCACATTTGAACATGAAATCGCTCCCTCCTGTGTGGACATTTTTTTTATTTATCACCCCTTCTGTAACTTTTATTTTGATCAACAGTCTCTGGGGAATCAGAATATAGGTTCTGCTTAAAAGAATCAGATGACATATCTTTGGAGGGAAGGACGTAGGGTTTGTCTGGATAAAGAGCATGCCCTTCATATGTATCTTGTGTGACACCACCATCATCTGCTTTAAAATCTGATGCTATCATAGATCCCTTTGAGCTCCTGGTACAGGCACCTGCCAAGAATAAAACAGATTTCATTAGTTTTGATAAATATAACCTTGGAAGTTATTGAAAATATACTGAAAGAGGCCAGCATCCAAAGGCATGGACTGAAAGAGACTCGTGCAGCTGTAGTTTAAAACTTCATATCTTTAATCAGTTTCCATAAAAATATGTGACAAAATACAAATGAAGGCACCAACCGCTACATCAGGGAAACGCACAGTATTAGCGCTAGTTCAAGACAGACCGACGCGTTTCGGTAATGCTACCTTACTCATGGTCTGATGTTTGCCATTGCTACTGTAAGTTAAATAGGATACCGGAACCTACGTAGACAATTGGTAAACTGTTCTTAACTCTTTACTCACTAGAACAATCTAATAAATATTAAAAGTATACAATATTATGTTATAAAATTATAAAATTAAGTGTAATCTATTAAATGAGCTAACGCATAAGATGACTTGTTGTTATTCAAGTGATATTACAAAGTATATAATTATATAATTATGTGTACTAGCCATAATATATTGTTTTGGCAGGAAGATAGTGGTTAATTAATGGCTTAGTATGTCATATCTAACATTAATGACCATTTGGTTGTCTTGTTCCAAGTAAAAAGATCATCTAGCTCAGTATTCAAAAGTTTTATCCCTTAAATTCCCTCCCTCTCCAATGGAAAAATAATCTCAATGCCATAAATAAGACCAAGGGATTTTGTAATTAACCAGCATGCATTTTATGAAATGTTTGAGACAGAAGACTTGTTATGTCGTCATATGTCTTTACGTGCATCGAAAAGTGTGTCTAACTATAGTTTTTAGAATTATAGTGGTACTTCCCGACTTTTTGCTAAGTGAAAAATGTTGTATGAAATTAAATACACCACATATTTACTATTACAGTTTATGTACTGTTGAACTTTATATTCCGTATTGGTGACAAAGGATCTAAATGTATCGCCTGTCTCCATGTAACCACAGGTTAGACAGGCGGCATGTCCACATTTATAAGATCCCTTGCAATGTAGCCAGATCAACATTACTATATAGGCTTGGAGATATATTTGATTGTACATTTGGGGCTTTTCTGGGCACTAATCTAACTCCTCTTTGTACTATCTCTCTAATTGATGATCAGCATAAAGCATTGGTAGGTATTTCTTAACCCCTTAAGGACCAGGGTTTTTTTTTTTGGTGACACGTTCGTTTTTCCCTCCTCGCCTTCCCAGAGCCATGACTTTTTTATTTTTCCACCTACATAGACACATGAGGGCTTTTATTTTGCGGGACAAGATGTACTTTCTAATGGTGTTATTCACCGTACTATAGAATATACTGGGAAACCGCAAAAAAATTCCAAGTGGGATAAATTGTGAAAAAATGTTTATTTTCGCCATGTTTGCAGGGTTTTGCTTTTACAACGTTCAATCTTTGGTAAATATAATGTGTTATCTGTATTCTAAGGGTTGTTACGCATCCGGCAATACCATACATGTAGGGTTTCCGGTATGGTTTGGTACCGTAAAAAAATTCCAAACATTTTCTATTTTTGAAATTTGCGCCACGGCGCCATTTTGTGCGACAAATAACTTTTTTGTACTAACACCTACAGACATCAGTGAGGGGGAATTTTTGGGGGGCTGAAGTGTACTTTTTTTTCGCTAGAGATTGGAATGCTTGCGATTTTTTGTTTCACTTTTTTTCCCATTTTTTGAGTGACGTAAAATGACCAAAAAACGCAATTTTGGGCCGTTTGGATTTTTTTTCTTCTACGGTTTTTCAGCGTACGGGATAAATGATTTTTATATTTTTATAGATCGGACTTTTTCGGACGCGGCGATACCAAATATGTGTAACTTTTTTATTATTTTAATGATTTTATTTGTAAAATGGTGAAAGGGGGGCGATTTGAACTTTTAATACTTTTTTTTTGTACTTTAAAACTATATTTATTTATTTTTTTACTGTAACATTTAGTCCCCCTATGGTGCTTGACAACTAGGGGGCGCGATTATTAATACAACCTAATGCATTGCATATGCAATGCATTAGGGTGTACAAAGATGGCAGTTTCCCCACTTCTTGTCTGCGAACGGAAGTGGAGCAAACCGGCCAGGGTAAGTGACGGGAGCCTTCACAAGGCTCCCCACCACCATGCCCAGTCGTTGGATATTATTATTATTATTATTTATTTTTGAGCGCCCTTGGTTCCAGAGCGCTGTATATTCAGGTTCATACTTTAACATAGGTCAAACAAGTACAAAGGTGACAAATTAGTAACTAACAACTGGTACAAAAGGAGAGAGGTCCCTGTCCGTGAGGGCTTACAATCTAAAGGAAGGTGGGAAAGAGACAGGAGGTGAGGGGCCCAGACATGTTTGTGGGTGGTGTACTGGTGGTGGGGTTATTGTTGTGTATAGGCAATCCTGAAGAAAATGGGTTTTCAGGTTGCTTTTGAGGCTGGTGAGAGAGGGGGAGAGTCTGAGGTGTGGGGTAGTGAGTTCCAGAGTATGGGGGAAGCACGGGAGAAGTTTGGAGACGGTTATGTGAGGATTTGACACGGGGAGAGCAGAGGAGAAGGTCCGGTGAGGAGCAGAGATTGCGGGAGGGGAATATCTGGAGATTAAGGCAGATATGTATGGAGGGGGAGGGTCAGAGAGCCTTGTAGGTCAAGGTTACTAACTTGAATGGATTCGCGGGGGCAAATGGGAACCCAGTGAAGGGATTGGCAGAGGGGAGAGGCAGAGGAGTATCGAGGAGAGAGGTGAATCAGACGGGCAGCAGAGTTAAGGATGGATTGGAGGAGAGCGAGGGTGCTAGCTGGGAGGCCACAGAGAATGATGTTGCAATAGTCTAGGCGTGAGATGACCGGGGGCATGGACCAGCATTTTTTGCTTTCAAAAGTTAAGGAATGAGCGGATAGGGGAGATATTTTTCAGGTGGAAGGCGGCGGCAGAAGTGGAGGGTTTGGATGTGCGGTTTGAAGGACAGATTGGAGTCAATGGTTATCCCAAGGCGCGGACTTGTGGAGTGGTAATGAGAGTGTAGCCATTGACTGTGATAGAGAGATCAGGTGGAGGGATGGAGGGGGACGGTGGGAAGATGATGAATTCAGTTTCTCCACGTTTAGTTTTCAGGAGACCGTGAGGGAAGAAGGAGGATATGGACGAAAGACAGTCTGGGATCCGGGAGAGAAGAGAGTTAATATCTGGGCCGGTGATGTAGAGTTGGGTATCAGCAGCATACAGAGGGTATTGAAAGCCCTGCGAGGCTATTATTTTGCCCCAGACCAAGTGTGTAGATAGAAAGAGAGTAGTGGGCCCAGGACAAAACCCTGGGGACACCAACAGAGAGGGGCAAGGGGGAGGAGATGGTGCATGAGTGAGAGAAGCTGAATGTCCTATCAGTGAGGTAGGAGGATATCCAGGAAAGGGCCAAGTCCGTGATGCCGAGGAGGAGAGGATTTGTAATGAGGAGTGAGTGGTCGACAGTGTCAAGGGCGGAGGACAGGTCTAGGAGGAGAAGCACAGATTTGTGGGTGAGGCTTTGGCATTGCTAGGTCGTTGGTGACTTTGGTTAGGGCGGTTTCTGTAGAGTGGTGGGGTCGGAAGCCAGATTGCATTGGGTCAAGGAGAGAGTAGGTGGATAGGTGAGAGGACAGTTGAAGATGGACGTGTGCTCAAGGAGTTTAGAGGCAAATTGGAAGCAGTGAGATGGGGCGATAGTTGGACAGACAAGAGGGGTCAAGAGAGAGTTTCTTAAGGAGGGTGTGATGGCCGCATGTTTAAAGGAGGAAGGAAAGATGCCAGAGGTTAAGGTAGGTTGAAGAGATGGGCGAGGGCTGGGATGATGACAGCACTAAGGTCAGGGAGGAGGCGAGATGCCAGGTGGGTCAAGATTACAGGTAGTGAGGTTGGATTTGGACAGTAGAGTTGAGGGGCTTTTGTCATGAGTGACAGTAGAGAAGGAAGTTAGGGGGGATAGTGATAAAGAGGTGTAGGGGTGGGATGTGGGGACACTGCAGGAATAGAGACAGATGGAGGGGACTGCAGGTGAAGCTTTGCCTGATGAGATTGTTTCTTATTTAGGATAGTGGCGAAGTCATCTGCTGAGAGGAGAGAGATGGGGGAGGGGGTGTGGTGGAACGGAGGAGAGCATTGAAGGTTTTGAACAGTTGTCTGGGGTTGTGAGACAGGGAGGATATGAGGGTGGTAATGTAATCCTGTTTGGGCTGATGCGGGGTGCAGATTTAAATGTATGCAGTGATTGTTTGTATAAGGTGAAGTCAGCAGTGGAGGGGGTTTTCTTCCAGTGGCGTTCAGCAACTCTAGAAGCTCGCCTTTAGCTTTTTGGGTTTTGGAGTCTGTGTGCCAGGGTTGTCTGTTGATTTTGCGGGTTTCTGTTGTGTGAGAGGGGGCGACTGCATCAAGAGTGGAGGTGATTGTGTTTTTTGTAGAAGTGGTGGCTGCGTCTGGGTCAGCAAATGAGGAGATGGTAGAGAGGGGAGAAAGATTCAGAGAGAGTACGAGGGTTAAGGTGTTGCAGGTTTCTACGGGGGAGTAATAGATTTGGGTTAGAGGGGGCAGGGTGGGGTGGAATTGGTGGAGAAGGTGAGCAGATTGTGGTCAGAGATAGGGAAAAGGAGAGTTTGAGAGGTTAGATTAGAGGACGAGGCGGGGTGAAGATGAGGTCCGTGTGTGTCCATCTTTATGAGTGGCTCCAGAGGTCACTGGTGAGGCCAAAGGAAGAGGAGAGAGACAGGAGTTTGTTATTTAGTGGAGCGGAGGGTGTCGATTGGGATGTTGAAATCTCCCATGATAAAGTGGGGATGTCAGTAGAAAGAAAGTGAAGGAGCCAGGACGCGACGTGGTCAAGGAAGGTGGTGGCAGGGCCTGTGAGACGATAAACAACAGCCCACTTGGAGGTTGGAGGGGGAGTAGATGCGGACGGAGTGCACCTCGAAGGAGGGTGAGGGAAGGTAGTGGTGGAATGGGGACAAAAGAGCAGGTATCTGACAGAAGAAGGCCGACACCTCCGCCATGTTTACTTCAGGCGGGGGTGTGGGTAAAAATGAAGCCCACCCTAAGAAAAGCAGCAGGGGAAGTTGTGTCAGAGGGTTGTCAGCCAGGTTTCCGTTAGTCCAAGGAAGGATAGGTTGCGGGAGATGAAGAGGTCATGGATGAAGGGAAGCTTGTTGCCCACAGGGAAAGTGCATTCCAGAGGTCCGACATTTGGGGATAGGGATAGCGGGGGTGAGTGGAAATGGGCTTTAAGTTTAAGGGTTATGGAGAGTTTGTGCTTCTTGGCCTGTAAGGGGCAGGTGAAAAAAAAGGGGGGATGCGTAAGGGGGGCGGGATTGGGAGATATGTCCCCAGCAGAGAGGAGAAAGCAGGAGAGAGTGTGAGAAGGTGGGTGTGGGATAGAGCAAAAGGGGGTTGTGTAGGTTTGTGAGAGAGGTTTTTTAAAGCTGTGAAGAGGTGGAGAGTACAGGACAGGTTTTGAGGGTAGCATAGACTGGGAGATATGGAAGTCGTTGCCCAGTGTAGGTGTGTGAGGGTAGGCAAGGAATTTGAGGAATAGGGAGGTAGTGATGATAGTGGCATAGAAGTGCATGTAGGGGGTGGTATGACTCTAAAGCAGACTAACTCAATGGTTACCTTAAGGTCATTCCTGGTTCATTTCTGGTATAATTCTGAAGTCACACTTATGGAATAGCACTTAATGGATATTGCATCTATGGTATTGCATCACTGACCAGGTCAACACTGACCTTACATGTGCACTTATATAGACAACTTTCTTAAATCAGATACCAGATGTGAAACAAGAAGTGGGATGGGTGGAGTATGTTACTGAGCAGAAGGAGATTTGCAAGTGAGGAAAATGGGCATGGAGGCCTCTTGGCACAGTAAGAGATACAGACAAAATTATTATAGTACAAATTCATTCCATTACATATAAACATACACAATACAGATGGAGGACCACCTGGGTGCTGTAGTCCCACAAACATTAAGACAGCAAGTGGAGGATGTGAGTGGTGGCTCACAGGGAGAAACACACAATACAGATGGAGGATCGCCTGGGTTCTGTCGTCCCACAAACATTCAGGAACAAATCAAGTGGGAGAAATAAAAAATGGGGGCGTGGGTTTTGGCTTTAACAAGGGGAGGGAGAAAAACATAACAATACAGATGGGGTGAGGGGGAAATTACGCCTTGGGATTCTCGTAAAGGGGGCCCACAAACATTCAGACAGCAAGTTGAGGATGGAAGTGGTGGCTCACAGGGAGAAAAATACCGGTAATTGACAGAAGAAGAGAGGTCAGGTGAGAGATTTGCTTAGAGGTTCCATTCATCCATAATGCTACAGTCTGGTATAAGTCTGAAGTCACACTTATGGAATAGCACTTAATGGATATTGCATCTATGGTATTGCATCACTGACCAGGTCAACACTCACCGGATAGCGCCGGTGCCGATGACCGTACCGATCGGCGTTCACCCATCTTTGCTGCCGTGCCTGATGGGTAAAACAGCGGCGCCGGGGGGGAGCCACCGCCGACGCTGTTACTGCTGGGTGTTAGCGGCGATTAGCCGCTAACACCCGGCGGTGTGCGGGGGTCGCGGAGCGATCCCCCCCTTTCAAAGCCCCTTAGCGGCCCTGGGACGTACTCATATGTCCAGGGTCGTTAAGGGGTTAATAATTCCAACAATCTGATAATACTGAGGCGAGTATATAGTGCTAAACATAATGCCCTCAAAAGGTTTATCCTGCTGAATTATATTTTGTTTCTCTCTTATTAGCTGTGTTCTTGGGATTTTTTCCACTTTTTTTGCTATTTAATTTTTAAAATTTTTTCAGAATATCCTCGTGATCTTAATCTGTTTAATACTACCTCTTGTTGGATTTTAAATTCCTGTGGCTTGCTACAATTTCTTTTTGTACGTATTAATTCTCCGGTAGGGATGTTCCTGATTACATGTCCAGGATGACATGACGAGGCACTCAATATGGAATTTTGTGAGGAAGGTTTACTGTAAGGTTTAACACAAATTTTCTGGTGGAAAGATCCCTCCAAAGTAATATCCAGAAAATCTTTTGTGGTTTTCCCTATTTGATGCGTGAATTTAAGTTTCATGTGATTTTTGTTAATATAACTGATGAAACCAGGGATATCCTCAAGTGGTCCCTCCCATATCAGGAGGAGGTCGTCAAGATAGCGACCATACCACCTGATATGGGAGGAAAAAGTATTAGAGTCTGACAGCAGGAACAGCTCCTCCCACATACTCATGTATACACTGGCTAGGGAGGGGGAGAATTTAGCTCCCATCGAAACTCCCCTAAGTTGTAAGAAAAATTGATTATTGAAGGAAAAAAAAATTGTGTTGTTAGGAGGGAAGTCCACTACCATAATATAAAAATTTTTTTAAGATGACAATCATAATGACTAAATTTATCCAAATTTTTTTTAGTGAAACTAGGGCTAGGTCGTTGTTAGCATAAAAAGGTTAAGGCCCTAACATGCATGACAGCCATATGAAGTTTTCATGCCAGTCTATCTTTTCCATAATCGTGATAACCTGTTTTGTATCACGGAAAAAACAAGGTAAATGCTCCAAGTCCTTCACTAAAGGAGCCAATCCCTGATACGATTTGCCTAAGGGGTGGTGGAAATATTCCCTTATGTACTTTAGGAAGCGAGTATATAATTGAAATGTTAGGGTATTTCCCAATTTCTGTGCCAAATCATTTTTAATGGCCCCATTGCAACTCCTTCCAATGGTTTTTTTAGGGCAATTTGGAATGAAAACAGTGGGGTCATGGACAAGGCGTGATAAGTATGTAAATCGCCCAACATTTCCAAATTAAGCTTTCGTATCGGCCAGAGTCAAAGGGCCCCCACTTTTCCCCCTTATCCGCCATTTTTACAACGATAGTTTTATCCTGCTTACGTTGTTTTAGTGCCCTCCTTTCTTGAATGTTTAGATTTTTTGGGTATGTGTTGAAGTTCTAGCTAGTGTGCTAAGATCTTGTTCAATAAGTTCCTGAAAGGTATCCAAGATCTTAGGTCGGGATTGTACGGGGTAGAAATGAGGGTTAGGAACTGTGTATTCATTGGGATCAATTAAGCCGAATACTTGGAAGTTATATGATATTTTATAATTTTCTATATAAGAATGCTCATACAAATTGCAAGACAAGGCCGTGGTGGCCAAACAGATCACAATGTAAATTTTTGGCCTACGAGTAAGGACCGATGGAATGTGTGTTAGGCTGTGGGCTGTGTTTTTTTTGTTTTACCGTCTGTTTTGGGGCCCAAATCATATATGTTCGTATATTCTGGTGTTGCTACTGTATCCAGTAAATTCCAAGGGAATTAAAAAGGCCTGTGAGCCCCCAGTGACTTTGGTGGTGTTGGCCACACACTCTGGCAGATACATGCTTCCCGCACAGAGCGGGGCTGAGGGCGGGTTTTGTCTTTTGAAGCAGTTAGGCTTTGGGGCTGCGTAAATTTGAATTGTAAAATGCAATTTTTTTTTTTTTCTTTTTTTTTTAAAAAAAAATGGGGGGGTTTTAAAAAAAAAAAAAAAAAAAAAAGGTAAACTTTTGCTTTTCCTTTTTATTTATTGGTTTTAGCCCAAAAGATTTTGCCAAAATATATGAAGCAGGTCTCAAAACCCACGTGTCAGCAAATCCAGAATCCCACACTGTATAGAGTGCCAAGAAACTATTTGGGGCCTCATCGGATTTTGGGTAAACCCTCAAGAGGTGGGGGGAAATGTGTTGTGTTTTTAGGCAAGAGGGAGAGCGCATGGTCGGGGGAAGGGGGTTTGTCATCTGGTTAAGGTTTTTATCAACATTAATTATGTAATAAAAATTAGTCTGAAGAGAGCTGGTGATTAAGTTATCTGGGGATAGCGTCATTTCAACTACTTTAAGCTATAGCAGTGACCCCCCTTCTTATTTTGGCTTAAATCGCCCCCCTCCCCAAAAAGGGAATCGGGTCGGGAAAGGCTGAAGGACAGGGAAAAATTTTATACGAAAGTATTAAAATCCACACTCACCCACACACAACACACAAAACACACAAAATTCTACCCACTAATATTTTGAGACCTGTCACGACTCCTATCAATTCCAACTCTTCGGAAAAGAAGGGATCATCTTCTAGTGTCAGGGGGCTTTAAAGGAGTTGTCTCATTACGGCTTTCGCCGAGTGTCCCTGGTAAGTTGAACTGAGGGGCGTGCTTCTTGGTCTGTTTGTTCTGTCCCTTCCCCCCCCCTCAGCACCAGGCGTACGTAATTTATACGGGGGGGGGGGAGGGGGTTTGCTCTCAGAGTTCACCTGTGTGTGCCTCCCTGGGGTCTGTTGCAGGAGGGGTGTCTAGGGAGTTAGAGGGGAAAGGGAAGTGGTGTGCTAATAGGCGGGGGGGATGATGTGTTCCCATATCCCCTGCTTGCTTAAAGTTCCCCATCTCCAGCAAAAAAAGGGAAATGTTCTATTCAGGTTTTTCACTATACAGGGAGCATAAAAAGTATTCACTGCCTGATTGTCGTATTAGTTAGTCCCGTTCAAAGACTTCTGTTATGTAACGACGGTTCACTCTGTCACATCTTTCGTGTAGAGAGCGGAGGAAGAGGCACAACGGGTTAATCCGGCAGTAAAGGCACAGGGCGGCCAGGTCCTCTCCCCCTCCAGAAGCATTCTGTGCGGGGGGGGGGTCTCGCTCCCACCTGTCTTCAAAAAGGTGATGAGTCATTCAGACCTGACAGCCAGTAAAATAAGGATTAAGGTCGGCTGCTATAGAAATTTGAGGAGCTGATGTGTAATATAACAGGGCTGTCAAAAACGTAGGCATTTGTAATGAACATATATTGCAAGCTGTTTTTTTTTAAAATCTTTAAATTAAAACCCAATCATTGTAGCGAGACAACCCCTTTAAAGCATATGAAGGAGGTGCTTGAAAGCATTTGAACATTTTGTGGCAAACTCCATGAACAACAAGCAGACCTGCAGCACAATGACCCGCCACAACAAGGACCTGCTGAAAGCAGAGAGCGGGGCGCCCAAGGACCGCGGGGCGCTGCAAGAACGGCGGGGAAGCAGGCAGAGGGACTGAGGGGGGCATGGCTAAGTTAGCCCAATATGCTCATACCCTTACACTTATCTGGGGTTGGGTTTTCAGTAGGCAAACGAAAGGGTGTGGACTGTTGCATACGTAGCAGCAGGGGCAGGGGCAGGGATGGGTAGGGGGGGGATAAGGCCAGCAGCATGCAACGGGAGCCAGCCCTAAAAAAAATAAAGGCACTCCTAGTTCACAACACAGCAGGATACGAGGAACCTACACTAAGATGTCTTCAAGCTTTTAAACCCAAAATGCCCCCCTGACTACACAAGTGGGGTCTCAAAAAGGTTATCACTTTATGGGGATGATATTCAAGGAATATTTGGGGGTAAAAGCTGCTGAGACCAAATCAATGTTTGGGAGGATAATTAATCCTTACGGGGGACTGGAGTCACTTTCTAAGAAAATTAATGCGTGCTCCCCAAGATGGATGACCGGGAAAATTTTTCCCCACAGAATCAATGTGGGCTTTAAGGGAAATGCCTAAAAAAAAAATAAAAGGAGGGCCCTTAACCCATCGGAGTTTTTTAGACCTGGTCACTAATATCTTTGTACCCCTTTACTTTGTTGCAGTTGAGGGGCTTGGGGTCCCGATCGCCCTTTCCCTAAGGGCCCCCGCTAGACAGTGCTTGTTAACCTGCTGCATTTAAAATAGGCCTGTATGTTCAAAGCACGCCTTCGAAAGGGATCTAGTGGAGGCTGTGGGTTTCCCGCTTTCGGGAATTCTTACAGAGGTTAAAAAAAGGGCGCGGTTCCGGTGTAAAGCGGGGGGCTCCGGGTGCAATAGCATGTTTCCCCATGAGACCCGAGTGGTGGCTTTAAAAACCTACTTTTCTTTGAAACTCCAAGAGCCATGCAGGGTTGACCAAATGATCTCCTCAAAGCGCAGCCTCTGGGATTGCGGGGGGGTAAGGACCACCCTGTACATTTTTTCCCTCTTTTCCCCTCTCTAATTTCCTTCTTTATTTTTTTTTTTCCGCCCCAAACCCCGGTTCTATGTTTCATATTAAAAAAATTTTTGGGAGGGGGAGGTGGTTGGAGAACAACTGTTAATCTTGTTTTTGCATTTGTCTGTGGGTTTAACTTTGGTCATATGGGGACCTGAAAATTTTTAAAGACTGTTTAAAATTTTGCACATTTTTTTTTCTTGTTTTTAAACATTTTTTTAAATTGTGTTTATATGTTTATTTTAGGTAGGGGGGGGGGGGTTTACCTGTCTTCAAATGTTTTGCTTACTTTGTGAGGCGAGTTGGTGGTTTCCATCCATCTATTGGCAGTTCCAGTTACTTGGCATTTAAAAGGAAACAGGGGGATAGAGGCGGATAAGATAAAAAAAATCTCTGGAATGTCGGGGGGACTGAGTGACCCAAATAAAGATATGCTAAGTTAATTTTTTTTCCCCATATCAGCCAGCTGTACGTTTTTGGGTAGATACAGTAAAATGGTTTTTAAAAGGGCTTGGATGGGTTGGGAGAGTCACTCAACTATTTTTTCTAGGGGGGTCAGTTTTATGATTTAAAAAACCCACCCCTTTGAAGTCTGGTCTTGAGGAGATGAAAAGGGGATATATTATATATTATTTATAATAATATATATATATATATATATATATTATTATTATATATATATTTATCACACCACACAAGTAAAATTAAAATTACTGACATTTGTTTTGGGAAAAATTTTATATACCCCCGCCTTAAAGGTCCCTTTTAAAAGCAGTGCAAAAGGGGGTTTACTTTGAACGTTATACACTTTAGTAATTTATGAGATTTAATTTCAGATCCAGAGGCGATCTTACCTCAAGGCGTGTCTCCCCTCCTGAAGAGCTGGGGACATCACATTGGTGGCAAGGGGAAAAAAGGGAGAGGTTGTGGTCTGCAGCCCCTGCATTTTTTATGTCTACAGAGCTTAGCTTGGCTCCAAAGCTCCTTGTATTCTATAAAAAAAACTAATACCCCGCTGAACTGATAAAACACATGTGAGGAATGCACCCCTCCCCTCCCCCCTTTCCCCCCCTTGTTATCAGGAGGAGTTGTATACTGTGTTATATGGAGGAAGTACAGGATTAAGCTGTGTTTTTTGCGGGAAAATGAGTTAAATAGTAATAATTGCCCAGATCTTCACCGGTATTACAAGGGGATCTGGGTAAGTTGGAGGCCTGGGCAGAGATGTGGCAGTGAGGTTTTAACACGATAAATGCAAAGTTTTGACATGGGGAGGAGAATCCCCTTTCATGACACATGTTAAAAGGAAAAAAACCCGAGTAAAGGTAAAGGAGAAGGACTTGGGGGAAACCGGTGGCAGAAAATTAATTGTAGCACCAGTTTTAGCAGCAGCGCCAAGGCAAAAGGACATGGGGTGATTTAAAAAGGGGGGATAGAACACATGATTGGAAAAATTACTCTCCCCTTATACAAAACATGGTTGACCACAAATGGAAATTGTTACAGTTTTTGGGGACCACGCACAGGAAAACTTGTAGACTTGAACAGGTACAAGGGGGGCAGAAAAAAAATAAAAGGGGCTGGTGGACTGCAATACCCCGGAAGATTTGCAAGGTTTTGGGTTTTTTTAGGAAAAAACGGCTTGGGGGGGGGGGGGGGGGGGGGGAAAATAGTTTAAATAATCAAAGGTCATATAGAATTTCCCCCAAAATTTTTTTTATCCCAGGGCTGTATGTAGAACAAGGGGGGGTCATCGGTCTTGAGGAACGAAAGTTTATACATAAACATAGAAAGGGGTTTTTATGTTTGAGCGGGAATGTGGGAATCTCTGCCAGGAATTGTCATGGTGAATTCCCAAAAAAGAGTTCAAAAAGGGTTTGGATGATTTTTGGAGCGAAAAATAACAATTATAGGTCTGGATTTGGAGAAGGGTTGTTGATCAAATGATTTTTCCGATTGCCCGATTGGAGTCGGGGGGAAATTTTTTCCCTAAAATGGACAATTGGTTCTACCTTGTGGGGGTTTTTTTCCTCTGGTCAACACTTAAGCAAAAGGCTGAACTGATTGGGTTTTCTTTTTTTGCCTTACAAAATATGAACAAATTTAAATTAAACGGAGAGAGTATTAGCCAGCAGCCCTCTCAATAGTTTGTTTACTTTGGTTTCCACACTCAGAGGGAAATAAAACACAGTGGCAGGCAGCCCCCACGCAAGGGGGTGGGTCGGGTGTTCCAATGGGAGGCCCGGCCCCAAAAGGCTAAAGAAAAGTCAGTCAATCACATGCCTGGGGGGTGTTTGGGGGGGGTTTATGACTGGGTTGTTCCTAACAGCCCCATTGAAAGTCAGCCAGCCAATCAAAAAAAGGGGGTGGGCTCGACCCAGCTGCAGAAATAGCAATAGCTGCAAAAAGCTCATATCTACTATACCAAGTGACTCAGGTAATGCAACCCAATTACAAAAGTGCTTATTTTTACTGTCCCCATAATCTAAGATATGATCTTTGTAGCGAGAATACCTCTTTAACTTTGCTGATGGTTATCCTGATGTCCCAGTTCTTATTATGGGGCATTTTAATACTGTTGTGGAACCACATTTGGATAAATTATCGGCAAATAATGTGCTACTACCCTCAGCATTGACTACATTTGGACACATGATTGGAGAGTTGGCACTTGTAGACATCTGGACAGCCCCCAGTCTCATAAACAGCCCCCCCCCAGCCTCACATACAGCCCCCTCAGCCTCACACACAGCACCCCCGCCTCACACACAGCACCCCAGCCTCACACACAGCACCCCCAGCCTCAGGGTGGGGGTGGGGTCGCTGGGGCCCCACATTATCTTAGTATGTGAGGAGGGGGGGCCGCGCTCTGGTTCTCAGGACTTCTCTTTACATCACTACAGCATCTGCCACTTACTTTCACCTGATTAGAGTTGGCCCCTCCTCTCTCTTAGCAGGAGTCACTGAAGCCCAGCCCACAGGCAGAGAGAGAGAGGAGGGGCTGACTCCGATCACAGGAAATGCAGGAGAACTGGAAGGAAGTGAGACACCGCTGCTGCAGCTATGGTAATGTAACAAGTCCTGTGATCGGAGCGCGGACCTCCCTCCTCACACGCTGAGCGGCACGGGCCCCTGCGGACGCTCAGCAGTGCCGCGGGGCTCATGTACAGGCTGACTAGGTTATGAACCAAGAGGGCCTGCTTGCAGCGGGCCCCCTTGTTTCACCAGACCCCATATAGCAGTACCCCCTGTACTGCCTTTACGGCAGCCCTGCGTATAACACCTTGTCTACAATAGATATGGCTCTGGGTAATCAGCATGTCTGGTGTGTGGTACCAAAAGAGGATAATCTCATATAAGTTCTCCTTCTGGGCAACACAAACTGACGATCTGGCTGCCGCCTTCCAGATGTGTTGCCAGGTTAAATAGGGAATAGGCCTGCCTATATAGCTCTCCCACTTCCTCATGTATTTGTGAACTATGGGCTCGTCCGAAGAGGAATTATTTAAGATGGAATAGATCCCGGAGATTAAACCCTTTGTCGAGACACCTGTTTTGCAAAGAGACTCGAAGGGAGTCGGGCGGGAGAGGGTGCTAGTCCCGTACAGGGAAAAAAGGAGGTGAGTAATTTGAAGATAATGAAAGTTAGAGCTCTGCGGTAACCCGTGGGCCCTCTGAAGAGCCTCAAAGGATTGCAATCTGCGATCCTGAACCCCCGCTATATCCGCAAAGCGGAAGAGATCCCGCCCCAGCCATGGTCGAGCAAAATAGCCTGAGGAGCTAGTGGGTAGGAGAGGGGTACAAACAAAAGAGGCCATAGGGGAGGCCGACGAGGCCAGATGAAACCTATCTCTACAAAATCGCCAGATTTGGATGGTGAAGTTAATCGGGCCTAGTAAGTTCGGTCCGCCTGGTAGAGGTCGGGAATGCCATAGAAAGGCATTAGGGTGCGTAGGGGCCAGCCACAATTTCTCCACCTCCATCCATTTCGAATAAGAGCGTAAAGCGGACCATGCAGGGATATGACGGAGATGCGTGGCCCAGTAGTAATGTGTCAGGTTAGGGACCGACAACCCCCCCCTCTGCTTTCCCGTCATGAGAACGTCCTTGGCTACTCTATGCCTCCCATGTGCCCATATAAATTGGAGGCAGGCGGCTTGCAGAGATTTCAGCTCCTTCAAGGGGACCGCCACAGGCAAGGTTTCAAAAAGGTACAGGAGCTTGGGTAAGACCGACATCTTAACCGTGTTAATCCTTCCAAAGAAGGAGATAGGTAGCGAGTGCCATTTTTGGAGGAGGGTCTTCAGCTCCCTAAAGAGTGGAGGAAAGTTAGCTTGATAAAGGGAGTCATATCTGGCAGTAACGAGAATACCGAGGTATTTAAGGGATTGGGTCTGCCACTTATATGGGAAATTACTTTTAAGAGAAGAGAGGATATCGGTGGGCAAATTAATGGGGAGGGCCTCTGTTTTCGTAGTGTTTACTTTATACCCAGAAAGGGAACCAAACCGTTCCAAGAGTGCATGCAAAGCTGGTAGCGAAACATGTAGATTGGTCAGTGTCAGCAGAATATCATCTGCGAACAGCGAGAGCTTATACTCCTTGTCCCTGACCATTACCCCCTTGATATCAGGGTGAGTTCTAATAGCCGCCGCAAGGGGTTCAATGCATAAAGCAAAAAGGAGCGGGGACAAGGGGCATCCCTGCCTAGTCCCATTCTTAATCATAAAAGGAGGGGAGGTGTGATGGGGTAGTTTAACCGCCGCTGAGGGGGAGGAATAAAGACTCTTAATGGCAGTCAGGAAAGATCCATGAAAGCCAAATACAGCCAATGTTTCAAATAGGAATGGCCACCCCAGCCGATCAAAGGCCTTTTCTGCATCCAGGCTAAGGAGGAGGGCCTGTTCCGAGCGTGCGTTCAAGACTTCTATCAAATCGATAGTCCGTCTAGTGTTGTCCCCCCCCGACGAAAGGGGACAAAACCCACTTGATCCTTATTGATCAGCTGGGGCAGCCAAATCCCCAATCTATTGGCCAGTATCTTTGTAAAGATCTTAATATCCGAATTAAGAAGGGCTATAGGCCTATAGCTCGCACTATCCGCCGGGTCTTTGTTCGCCTTGTGGATAAGGGTGAGATGGGAGTGGGACATGGACGAAGGGATTGGGAGGCCCTTTAAAAATGCGTTAAAGAGGGTTAGCATGCGTGGGGCAAGGACTCCCGAGAAGGCCTTAAAATACTGATATGGGAGGCCATCCGGGCCTGGTGCTTTGCCCGAGGGCAGGGCCTTCAGCACTTCCATCAATTCCTCCATCTCCACAGGGGCATTAAGGGATGCAGAAGCCTCTGGGGGAAGCCTAGCAAGGGGACAAGTCTTAAGGAAGTCCTGAATGTACTGTCGCGCCACCTCCTCTTTCTCTGGGAGGTCTGAGGGTAAGGAGTATAGTTTGGAGAAAAAGTCTGAAAATAACTTGGCTATGGACTCTGGGTCGTAGTAAAGGGTACCGTCCCTCCCTCGTAAAGCCTGCGGCATAGAGTTAGTCGTCCTCTCTCTGAGTTGGCGCGCTAACATAGTGTGAGCTTTGTTGCCATATTCAAAATACCGTTGTTTAGAGTAGAGGAGTAGCCTCTCAACATGTCGAGTGGCAATGTCCTTCAGCTCATTCCTAACCTTCACTATTTGCCTCAGTGTGGGGATGGACGGGTGTTGGGACATTTTCCTTTGGAGAATTTTAAGACTGCTCCGCAGGGAGAGTCTCCTGGCCTCAGAATCCCGTTTAAGTTTGGAGCCCAGCGCGATGCATTCGCCTCTAAAAACCGCTTTATGGGCTTCCCAGAGGGTGGCCACTGATGTTACTGATCCCTCATTGGTGTCAAAGTACGCCTTTAGTGCGTCCCGCAACTTGTCCCTATGATTCGGGTTTTTAAGGAGGGTTTCATTTAACCTCCAATGACATACTCTGGACGGGGAGGACTTGAAATTGAGGTCGACCATGACCGGGGCGTGATCCGACCACGTAATCGGCTCTATCTCAGAGCCCATCAGTGCTCGCAGCGTGGGAACATTCCCAAAAAAGTAGTCTAATCTGGAGTGGGTCTTATGGGGGTGCGAGTAAAAGGTAAATTCCCTCTCCTTAGGGTGATTGATGCGCCACAAATCAAACAGGCCTTGAGCCCTAATAAGCTTCCTAAAGGCCGAGGAGAGTCTAGTCTGGGCTGTTCCCGAACCCCTTCCTCCTAGTGCGGAACGATCCATGACTTCAGAGAATATTAAGTTAAAGTCCCCCCCCAATAGTATAGAGGAAGGAGGAACTCCAGAAAGTTTCTGACAAACTCTATTAAGAAAGGCTATCTGTGCAGAGTTAGGGACATATACATTACAGAGTGTCAGAGGCTTGTTGTAGAGTGTAGCTTGGAGGATAATATAACGCCCTGCTGGATCAATAAGCGAGGAGTGGACCCGAAGAGGACAAGACTTAGATATCAAGATGGCCACCCCAGCTTTTTTGGACTGGTTGGTGGCACTAAATGCAAGTGGGTACAAGTGTCTGGCAAATGCAAAGGACCCCTCAGCATTGAAGTGTGTCTCTTGTAAGAACACAACATCGGCCCGCAAAGCCTTACATTCCCTTAGGGCCAGTCGTCGCTTAGTAACCGAATTAAGACCTTTCACATTTAAAGTAATACAGCGGACCATGTTGGTATAGACAGTAAATCTGGGGTAATTGTAATCAGTCTAAATGACCAGCTAGACCCCAATCAGCAGCCAAAGATGACCTACCACTGTGAAGGCAAAGGGATGGGAGGACACAAGAGGGACAAAAGGGAGACAGACAGAGGTTAGACAAACAACTATTTACAACTTCTAGACAATAACCAGAAAGTATAACCAGAGACTGGATGCAAGTTTAGGGATCGGCGTCCCAGAGACGAAATTTCCCTGGTTGTAGGGGAAAAGGAGGTGTGTCTATCAGACACCAAGGAAGTCCCAAGTGAGAACCCCGGCGAAGAGATCCCAATTAGGGCCTCCCCCTCCCTATATGAGAACCAGAAACCTTGTACCCCACAATGTGGGAAACAGGAGAGGACAGCCGAGCCCGAGACTTCAACAATAACCTGGAAGAACTTGGCCGTTCAGTAACAAATGCAAGAAATGCAGGAATCATAGTGCCCTAAGCAGCAAAAAACATGGGTAAAATACGATCTTGTTGCAAGCCCACCCATCACCTGAGTAAGCGTCCCTCACAACCGACAGTCCACAAGAAGGCCACATAGGCTCAGCAGGACCCAGGGGTCAGACAGACAGGGAAGGGGCAACCCCCTCAGCGCGGTGAAGAGCGCCGGGGCCCCGAGGCAGAGGAGGAGTGTCCGGGAGAGCGTTCTTTACGAGATGGTGGCCTTTGCCAGGCTGGTGGCGGAGGAGGGGGAGGAATAGACAGTTCCCAGTCATCCATCTTTGGCTGAGGAATCCGGAGGGTATCGCAGAAGGCTGGAAGATCGGTATAGGATTTAAAGGGGTTGTCTCGCTACAAAGAATAGCTTTCAAATTGTAGGGAACACAAAATAAAGACATTTTCCAAATATATTGCATTGTTCCTCTGTTTTCCCTAAAGAGATACAAGTGAATTTATTACCTCCTTGGCTATTTCAGTTCCCTCAGTAACCGACCTGTAAACAAATCTCCCTGGGCTGTTTGTTCAATGAGATAACAGAGAGTGAGTCATCACACAGGTCAGCAGTGTCAGTCAGTGTCCTTTGCTGCCAGACAGTAAAAAGCTTGATTTATCTCAAGTAAACAGCTCTGTAATTAGGGCTTTTGTTTTGGGGATCAGATAAGAAGTCCTCTGAGTAGTTTGAGAAGCTAATCTAATCTAATTAGCATCTGAAAGCTGGAGCTTATGCTGTACAAGCACGGAGTTTATGCAAATTAGTCTGAACCAGGAAGTGACAGAGAATTTCTTTCATGCATTCTTTGAAACCCTGTGGGGAGACAACTCCTTTAAGGGTGGCCGATCGGCCCTCCTTGCGGGCCGTGAGGGCGAACGGAAAGTTCCATCGATATGGAATGTGGTGGTCTTGAAGAGTTCGGAGAAGGGGTTTCATATGACGCCTCTTCTGCAGGGTGAACCACGAGAGGTCCGGAAAGAGTTGGATCGAGGAGCCCCTGAATTCCAAGGAGCGAAAACCCCTCGCTTTCTCCATTACAGCTTCCTTCAGGGTATAGTCATGGAAACAGCAAATAATGTCTCTAGGAAGAGGAGAGGAGCCTTTAGGGCGTAACGCCCGATGCGCCCTGTCAAGCTTGAAAGTGGGGGGGAGGTAGACCCCAACACTTGAGAAAACAGAGAGTCCAGAACTTCTTGCAGGTTTTCGTCGCCCTGGGGCTCCGGGAGGCCCCGAATCCGCACGTTGTTTCGGCGACCTCTATTATCGAGGTCCTCTAGATGGCGCGCCATTTCTTTGACAGAGGCCATTTGTGCAGAGATAGCCGGATGGATCTGGGCAATATACCTCCGAGTGTTGTCATGGTCGTCCTCTAGGGTCTCCACCCTGGAAGCCATCATTTTAATATCTTGTCTGAGCACAGTTATTTCCTCCTTGTTGGCATTTATAACTTCAGTCAGAAGGAGTTTCAGCTCCTCTCTGGTAGGAAGATGATGGATCATCTCTGCCCACGGCGGGGGTTGGGAAAGCTCCGGGCTGTGAGGGGCAGGAGAGAATGCAGGGGAGCCCTGCCAGGACAAAGGGCCGCTGCCAGAGTCCATATTGGTGGAATGCAGTGGAGATTCATGGCTCCCACCTTCCCCTGGGTCCCCATGTTTGCTGAGGGAGAGGACCGAGGGAGCTACTGAGGCCTGGGAGACGGTCATTGGAGCTTGCTGTGCCCCTGGGGATTTGGCTTGTGAGGCCCCAGACGCAGCCATGGCCGCGTACGAGCACGGGCGGGGGGGCTGTGAGGGCAGAGACTGGTGCAGGGGCACTTCCAAGAGGGAGGAAGGCAGGCCGGGGCCAGCGCGCGGTACCTGCTTCTGTCTCCTTCCGTCCAGCTGCTCTGCTGCAGCTCCGAGCGGTCCCAACGCTGCGGTGAAGGCTCTCGTCCCCGGTCTGCGAGGAGTGAGGAGGGGACCTGCGTTCAGGCTCGCTTGAGCTGAGGTTCCCGCTGCCGCACTCGCGGGAGGAAGCTGGCCACGTGACAATGGCGCCGGGACAGACGGAAGCGCGGCGGCCGGCTGCGCTCTCTGCAGGAACGCGTCCAAGGCTGTGGCTACCGCCGGGCGAGATGGGTGCCTCCTAAAAGTGTTCCGCTGCAGGTGGGCTTTTCTTCTACCCATTTAGGGTGCGAATTCGTAGGGCAAAGGCTGCTTTTTCGGCCGTCTTCACAGGAGCTCAGTATTCAAGCGTCCATCTCCTGCGGCTTCCGGCCACGCCCCTTTCTCCATTTATTTTAATAACTGTATTGATATGTGTGTCATTATTATTGTTATCACATTTTTGTTCCTGTAAGCACTGAAATCATTTTTTAAATTAAAGGTATCAGTAACTCGTTAACCCTTGTTGCTGCACGGACCCAATTTCCTTGAAGGATTGTTTTTTTTTTCTTTGGTAACTACTGAGAGAGCAGTGAGTTGACCTGTGAGCATTTTTTACGTGTTTTTAGAAATCTGTTAGGATTCAGACTCCTTCCGGCTGAGTCCTTTTTTTGGTTATTGAAGGAAGGTGGTGGCAGCGTGTATTTTTGGAGGGGACTGGAACTGTCTTGTGGTACGATTTATGCTCGATTAGCTACCTGAGTGAGAGGTGTGCTCGAGTGGAGATAAATCTGACCCCATTACAGTGTCCCCAGTCACGTGCCGGCGAGCGTGTACGTGACAGGGCTGACATAGGAAATTAGCACCATGAAAATTAAAAGGGCGCAGCTAGAAAAAAAACTATCCATGAGCAAGTAAATGCTGCTGAGGATCGACATAAATTGGGTTTTGGACAAAAATGTATATCCTTGATTAAACTGTTTTATACTGATCCCAAGGCTAAGGTAGAGTCCAATAATATACAATCAGAGACGTTTGATTTGCGAAGGGGAACGTGCCAGGGATGCCCTTTCTCCATATTACTGTTTGTCCTGGCAATTGAGCCCGTTAGCAGCTCAGATTACAGCAAACGCCCATATTGAAGGCTTTAGGAGAGGGAGGCTGGAAGACCAAATAGCCTTATACCCTGATGATACCCTCCTTTTTTTGGCCAACACCATTGGCTCAGTGCCAGAGGCAATTAATGGCATCAAATGCTATGGTGCCTACTCTGGGTTAAAAATTAATTGGGGGAAGTCTGTCATTATGCCAGTGGATGCCGTGGATCAATTTACTCTCCCCGGAGGTATACCACTTCTAGTGTCCCATTCTTTCCGATACCTGGGTATAAATATTTCTTTGAATTTATAGGAATTTGGGCGGTTGAATCTGGATCCATTGCTTGTTAAATTTAAAAATAAACTGGATGTCTGGCGTAAATTACCATTCTCGATAGCGGGTAGGTCAAATTTGGTTAAAATGATTTGGATGCCCCAGTTGTTGTACCTCCTACATAACTCTCCAATCTGGCTCCCCCAGAGATTCTTTTTTAACTCCTTAACCACCACGCACAATCTTTTGACGTCGGCTGGTGCGGGTTGTTCGTCTGCAGCGAAAGTCTTTTGGCGTCACTGCAGACATCGGAGTTTTATATACAAGGTACCAAAACACCGTATCTTGTAAAGCAGAGAAACTCCCATAATGTACTTTATACACAGAAAAATGGAGCCATATCTCTAAAAAAGTACCAAAATTTTATTATATTTAGACAACAATTAAACACAGACGACAAACATATATAGGAGGATATCTACAAAAACGAGGGAACACAGCGGCAAGAAAATGCCTGATAGCAAATAGGGGTAATGTTATTAGTGACTTAATTATGTTATGGATATGTAGATATGATATGGCTTAAAAAGGGTTAGTCATTGTTATACTGACATAACAGACCCGTGTCCATTCCCACATCAATCCACAATTAGTATCCTACCTTAACTCTATACTCCCAAAACATTGCAACAGGCAAAATATCCAAAACTACCCCACAAAGAGTAAATCTGGGCAACAAAAAATGCAAGGTAAACGAAGACCCTATGCAGCCCAAAAAAATCAAAGAGTATTTACCCATCTAGTAAGGAGGATACAGGGGTATAAACGCCGCTCGTGCCCACGTCCTAACGCGTTTCGCCAATAGGCTTTCCCTGCTCCATGTCATCAATTACACGCCTCATGTGATGTGGCTGAAGATATGGGAGCAGTAGCACTGGTCGGACCCAATCCCTCTTCCTGCATCGAACTAACTGGACCAACTTATTATATATTTTAGGAATCGGAGTCTGTCCCTTTTACGACGACTCCGACTCCTGCAAAATAGGCTACGACTCCACGACTCCGACTCCACTGCTCTGTTTACCACCCACCATACACAGAAGAATACCTGCTCCCCTAACACATACACTCAGCCTGGAGGATATTAGACAGCAGTAAGGAGCAGTGTAAGCTGTGAATCCAGCACTATGGTGAGATAATACAATCACTATAGAGCCAGCACCATCTGTGTGTGTCTTCTGCTTCTCCTCTCTTCATAGACTTCTATGGGGAACTTTAGCCAAAATGCACTGTAATGTCCATCTCCCCTCTGCTATAGAATCGATTACTAAATGTTTGACAAGTCAAATATGAAGAATTGTGAAGAAAGGAGTCCGATATGTGGTTTAAATGCATTTTCGCTAATAAATATTTCTAGTTTCTATTTTTTGCTTGTAATATTGATTTATGGAAATTGTTTGTAATCTAAGTTGCACTTTATAAGACTTGTTTTTAAAGTTATGTCTGAAACCTGGAGATGTGAGCGCGCTTGATCCTCCATCTTGACACCCTTTTGACAGACCTCCATCTTGACATCCGTGTACAGATCCTCCACTACACCCTTGAAACAGACCTCCATTTGACACCCGGTACAGATCCTCCATCTTGACATCCGTGTACAGATCCTCCATCTTGACATCCTTGTACAGATCCTCCATCTTGACATCCTTGTACAGATCCTCCATCTTGACACCTGTAAGATCCTTTTACTTCGGATTTTCAAGTCCTCCATGGAGAAATAGACAGCGACTTCCCGACACCTGGTAGGAACCTGACACACAAAATGATACAGTCATCACCCAGACCCCTCCAGTGGTGTCACCGCATCACATCCCAGTATTCCCAGCCGCATCACCTCTCCAGTAAGCTCAAAGAATATCTTTAGGGTGGGATTTAACCCCTTACTATTGCAGCCAGCTTTGGCTTACAGGACACGGCCCCATTTTTCAGATATGATGTCACTTTATATAGGAATAACTTTTTAATGCTTTCATTCATCTAAGTAATTTTGAGAAAGCTTTTCATAACACATTGTACTTTCAGCTACCGGTAAATTTTGGTCAATACAGTCTGTGTTTATTTGTGAAAAAAAATTGTGAAAATGTAAAATTTTTTAATTCTTAGTGTTTTTGCTTGTAAGTCAGATAGTCATACCACACAAATCAGTTAAAGGGGATGTATTGCTTCTTTATTTCGGCTGATTCATACTGCTCTCAGCTTCTCAAATCTAGAAATGCAGGGGCGTTTCTTCCCCTCACAGCTGGGCGACATCATCCCCCTTCACTGTTCATGCTGCCTCCCGAGACTCCCCCCCCCCCCCCCTGTCTCTGAGTCCACATGTCACCGTGTCTCTCCCTATGCAGTCTTATTTTGTAAGAGCTGTATACATACCACAGGCTGCATTCAATCTAGACTGAGCACTGATCTCTTCTCCTCTCACAGCTGGAGATTTGTTACAGTTGAATCCAGCTTTCTATGAATGGCACAGATCTCCCTTCTATGCAGGAGAGGCAGGGATCAACACACAATTGTGCTGTTTCCTGATTGCAGAAGCCCTGCACTGTAATTCTGTTTCTTCTGGCTGTGCAGAGTGAAAATGTGCCGGTCCCTTACAGGAATGCAAGCTCCGTGAATACAGCCGACCGACCGGAGGCTGAAGAGAGTGTAAATGACCTCTCAGCTAGTGAAATGCAAGGGGGAGGGATCCGACCAGCACTGGGTATCAGTGTAAACAGAAGATAACAAGATAGCTTTACTAATGACATCTAATTGCAAAGTTGCTTGTATTCACTGTCCCCTTATTCTGAAGACCATTCAATGAAATGATACAACCCCTTTAACAAATAACCTTTATGGTAGGTCTACGGATAAAGAAAAATTAAACTTGGCAGATAATCCACTATGATAACATGGCACAGAATGTGATCTCACCATTTTCACTGCTTCTTAAAGGGGTTGTCTCACTACAAGGATCACTGCTTTTTATGTTAAAGATCTTGCAAAATCAAGTCACTTTGCAATATGTGTCCATTTACAGTGTCTTACCTATTCCTAGATATCCTCTTTTGTATGGGCTGCTTCAGCTCCTCAGGTCGCTATAGCTATAGCCTGTTTGATCTCTCCTGATAGGCTGTCAGCCCTGGTTGCTATAGCAACAGACCTGGTACCCTCAGCAGGTCATCACTGCTGGCCAGAAGCAGTCAGTAAAGCCGCTCCTGAATTCTAAAATGAAACTAATAAAAGCGGGACTGAGGTAAGATGAATCGATGTGGTGAGACAGCCCCTTTAATGGCTTCTGTTTTGAGTTGAGAGCAGATAACACAGAAAGATGAAGCTAAACTCTGCTACAAAATATTTATAAATGTCCTTTCATGTTTTTTAATCAAAAAGAAGATATCCAACGGCACACACAGAATTTATTATTCAATGTGTTAGTCACAGTCTACAAAATCATTCAGTGGTCCAGGTGAACGTTTCCAGTCCAATGACCTTTGTCAAGGTCATCTGGGAAAGATTGATATTAGTATTGTTAGTATTTACACTTAAAACCAAAAATTTAAAATCAGATAAAAAAACATTTACAAAACCAATGACTACAATGTGGTCCCAAAACACTGCACTGTTCAGAGGTTTACTTCTTATTCATAGACATATCAAGGGTCCTTAACCTACATCGGTCAAAATAACGTGGCTCTTCGTTTTTTCCTCCCCGACATAACTTTTTTTTACTTTTCCACCTACATAGACATATGAGGGCTTTTATTTTGCGGGACAAGATGGACGTCCTAATGGTGTAATTCATCGTACCATAGACTATACTGGGAAACTAAAAAAATATTCCAAGTGGGGAAAAATGTGAAAAAAAAAAACACACACCAAAAGTATGGCCAAAGTAACATCTTGCCATTGTGTCTAGCAGAGTGTATTATATGGGTAGAGGGAGAAGAGTGTATTATATATGTGTTATATATTGGGGGAGCAGAGTGTATTAGATGTGTGTTATATGGGTGGGGGAGCAGAGTGTATGATATGTGTGTTATATGGGTGGGGGAGCAGAGTATTATATGTGTGTTATATGGGTGGGGGGAGCAGAGAGAATTATATGTGTGTTATATTGGTGGGGGGAGCAGAGCGTATTATATGTGTGTTATATGGGTGGGGGAGCGTATTATGTGTGTGTTATATGGGTAGGGGAGCAGAGCGTATTATATGTGGTGTTATATGGGTGGGGGAGCAGAGTGTATTATATGTGTGTTATATGGGTGGGGGACAGGTGTATATGTGTGTGTTATATGGTTTGGGGGAGCAGAGCATATTTATGTGTGTGTTATATGGGTGGGGGAGCAGGGTCATATTTAGTGTGTTTTTAAGGGGGGGGGGAGCAGAAGGGATATTATATGTGTGTTATATGGGCGGGGGGAGCAGAGCATATTATATGTGTGTTATATGGGTGGGGGAGCAGAGCATATTATATGGGTGGGTTTTATGGGTGGGGGAGCAGAGTGTAAAATATGTGTGTTTAATGGGTGGGGGGAGCAGAGTGTAATTATAAAGTGTGTTATATGGGTGGGGGGACAGAGCATATTATATGTGTGGTATTATGGGTGGGTGAGCAGAGCATATTAATGTTGTTTAATGGTTGGGGGAGCAGAGTAATTATATATGTTATATTGGTGGTGGGAGCAAGTGTATTTTAGTGTGTATATGGGTGGGAAGAGCAGAGTGTATTATATGTGTGTTATATGGGGGGGGGGAGCAGAGTATTATATGTGTGTCATATGGATGGAGGGAGCATGAGGGCATAACAGAGGGTAATATAATGGGGTAAATAATGTTAATAATCCATAGTTTTAGGGTACACTTTGAAGAAATCTTTTATTTCACAGTTTTTGGTTTCGGGGTAGGTGTTGCACTGATAAATGGGTCACTTTTTGGACCTTCCATGAACATGTGGTAAATGCAGTTAGTATTATTTATTTTAAAGTTCCATTAGTTCCCGGGAGCTGTACATTGAAAGGGGGTTACAAACATAACATAAGTCAAACAAGTACAATAACTAACAACTGGTACAGAGAGAGAGAGGACCTGGCCCGCAAAGGCTTAGTGAAAGTGGAGGAGAGTCTGATGAGTTGGGGCAGTGAGTTCCCAAATGTGGGAAGCACGATAGAAGCCTTGGAGATGGTTGTGTGAGGAGCTGATAAGAGGAGAGCAGAGAAGAAGGTTCTGTGAGGAGCGGAGATTGCGTGAGGGGAGGTATCTAGGGATTAAAGCAGAGATCTATAGGGGAGAGCTTATGGGGAGCCTTGTAGGTCATGATTAATAGCTTCAACTGAATTTGCTGGGCCCTGGGTAGTCAGTGAAGGGATTGGCGGAGAGGCAGAGGAGTAGTGAGGAGAGAGGCGGTCAGATGGGCAGCAGAGATGAGGATGGTTTGGATGGGAGCAAGAGTGCTAGATGGGAAGTTGCAGAGAAGGATGTTGTAGTAGTTAGGGAGGTGACAGGGCATGACCAGCATTTTGGAATATTGAAGCTAAGGACTGAGCGGATTGAAGGATAGAGAGGAGTTAAGGATTGTCCCAAGAAAGCAGATTTGTGGGACTGGTGAGAGTGTAGAGTCCTTGACTATAATAGAGAGATCAGGTGGAGGGATGGAGTTGGATGGTGGTTAGAAGAAATCCGTGTTCTCCACATTTAGTTTTAGGAGACGGGAGGAGAAGAAGGAGGATGTGGCTGATAGTTTGGTATCAGGGAGAATAGAGAGTCAACATCTGGGCCGGAGATGTAAAGTTGGGTGTTGTCAGCATACACGTGGTACTGAAAACCATATGATGTTATAAGCTAACCCAGGCCAAGAGTAGGGGACTCACGACATCAGTGACCCTGTGGGACACCAACAGACAGAGGGCTAGAGGAGGAGAGTGAGAGATGCTGAACATCTGATCAGAGAGATATGAGGAGATCCCGGAAAATCTGTGATACCGAAGGACAAGAAGAAATTTGTAAAAGGTCAAAATCTTCTTCATTGCTGCTCCTGACTCGAACCAGTGACCTAAACCTAAATGGGAATCAACCTAATAATACACACTGAGCTAGTAGGGGAATGTGAGAACAGGTTGCTTTTGTAATTTGTAGTATCTACATAACCTAAGCATATGCATAAATAGTTGTTGAGGTCAAAGGTTGTATGAGGACAAGCACAATGATAATTGTCTATAAAATTATGATAGTCTCATGTTCCCCCCCCCCAAAAAAAAGCTGTAGTGGATGGTGAGAAATGGAATCCTGACGTAAGGCAATAAAGTTAAAACACAATTTGTTACCCTTTAGCTTGTCACTGTAAAATATATTTATTGGAATTTGTACTTTAGAACACAAAAATCTTTGTAAATATGTAAAAAACACTGCAATAAGTGGGAAAAACCAGTTTTCAAAAAAATGTCTGAATTACATTTGTTTAGTGAGTCTATGACTTTGTTAGTCCACCTTCATAGACACACACCTGATATCATTATTTCCAGACTAGAGAACGGGCCTCTCTACACTAACGGATGTTAGCAAAAGTAAGTCAACCACATGGGCAAACAATCTATAACAATTTCAGAGTATAAAGGGTCCTGGCCCCACGGCAAGGATTTTCAGACGGTGTACAGACTGTTTTCGGTTTTGAAAAATGTTTTGCAAACAGGGCTTACAAACTTTTTTCAAGGACCTCTTTGGAAACCAGCGCTGTGGTCCCACATGCTACGGGTTCTGCGACGTGCCATTTTTTGGGACCGCTGGCGGTCCCGAAATAAAACATTGAGCAAGTTCTTTTTTCCGCCCGGGTTTTTTGCCGGAATATGAAATCCTCAATACGAAGGGGGGGGGGGGGGAGGCTTTTCTAATGCAAGGGGGGAAAGGAGAACAATCGTCCCCCAGCGGCCACGTGCACGGGCCCCTTAACAGTTCAATACGGTCGGCTTTCCGACCAGTATTTGCACTGGGGCTGTGTAAACGCTCCAAAAGGTTTTTTCCACGGGCAGTTCTGATAAAACCTTAAACTTTTATTTCTTTAAAAGGCAAGGGGAAAAATTTTGCGGGAATCTGGCCCGCTTGTTAGGGGAGGGGAAATTTTTTCTCTGGGGCAGGTTTTTTGCCTGCCCCGTTTTCCCAATACTTTTAAAATTTTAAAATCATCTAATGGGGTTGAAGATATGGGGGCAGTAGAAACTGGCTTCAAAATTTCCCCTCTTGCCCCTTTGGGCATGCTTTTTGAATTTATTGTCCAATGAATTTACTTTTTGGGTTTAGTAGCCCATTTTTTAACGGCCCCCGACCCCTGCAAAAGGCTCCGACCCCAAAGTTTGTTTCCCAGAGTCATTTTATCAAATATAATGGGGAAGAAACCCCCAAAAGCCAATAGAAGGGAAAAATTTGTCATTAATATTCCCATTTTTTAATTTCTTTATTTTTTTGGTGCCCTTTAAAATGTATTAAATTTTTCCCAGGGGCGTGCTCTCGTTTTCGTAAATTAGCGCTAACTTAGATAAACCGTTTAAACCCACATTCAAAAGTGGTTAAAACTTTAACACTCCCCGGCCCACTTTATTAGGTCACCTGTAAAAAGTCGTTAACACTTAATTTCAAACAGCCAATCAACTTGGGGAAAACCTCAGGGGGGGGGCCATTTAGGGCCATGTGGGACTTTGGTCAAGAAAATCCCCTCCCTTTCCCAAAAAGGAGATCAGTAGGGGGAAAAGGAAAGGTGTTTTGGGGGTGCCTTTGAACGTGGGAAGGGTTTTTTGGTGCCAAAATGGGCTGGTCTGAGTTTTTTCGGGAAACCCTTGCGTCCCCGGGTTTTTTTTCCGCACAACCATTTTTTGGGTTTTAAACAGAAAAATGGTCCGAAAAAGAAAAAAAACCCGTGAGCGGATTTCCCTGGGGGGGCCCGGAAATGCCTTGTTAATGCCGAGGTCAAAGGAGAAGGGGGGAGACTGGTTCGAGCTGATAAAAAGGCCCAACAGTGACTCAAAAGCCCCCCGTTCCCCAAGGTGGGGAAAGAAAGGCTCTTGAACGCAAAAGTTAGGCGAACTTTGAGGCGGATGGGTTTCAGCACCCAAAAACCCAAAAAAGGGTGCCACCCCTTTCAGCTAAAAAACGGGAAAAAATTTGAGGTTTCCAAATTTTGCCAAGCCATCAAAATTGGGCCCGTAGAAGTTTGGGAAAAAAAACCGTTGCCGGGTCTGATGAGTCTCAATTTCTGCTGCGACTTTTGGGAGGGTTAGGGTTTCCGAATTTGCCGTCAACAACATAAAAGCATGGATCCATCCTCCCTTTGTATCAACGGTTCGGGGCGGGTGGTGGGGGGTGTCATGGTGTGGGGAATTTTTCTTGGCACTTTTTGGGGCCCCCTTTTGGGTTTTCCCAAATTGGCATCGTTGCCCCCCCTTGGGGGGGAAATCTATCCCAGGAAGAATTGGGGCCCAGTTCTAAAGGGGCCCAAAAGGGGGCCCAAACCCGTTACTGGGCATGGTGTCCAAATAAAGGGCCCGGTAGGTGTTTGTGATGCCCCAATCCGATTCGCCGCCACTTGGCCCGGGAAAATCCCGTCTTTGGTAAAGGAAAGGGCCCAAAAAAGGCTTCTTAAAAGGGCCCCAGAAAGTCGGGGATTTTTGGGGTTACTTTTTTTTTTTATTCTTTTGAGTTTTTTCAAGGTTTTCCAATACAGGATTTTTTTTTTTTTTGACAACTTGCTTTTCCCCCATGTTGTGTGAGAAAGTGTTTGAACGGTCCCTGCTTGTAAAATTTTTTCCCATTGGAAAGGGTTTTAGGTTTTTAAAAAGGTTTATTCCTTCCACCCCCTTAAAATTTTTTATTTGGGAAGTTGGAAGAAAAAAGGGAAAAGGATTTTTTGTAGTGCTTTTTGGTCCAAGGGGGCCGGGATTAGTAAAGTTTCCCAACTGACCCCTGAGATTGAACGGATTGAAAGAGTTGAAAAAAATTTAAAGAGGAATCAACCCCTTAAAAAACCGCCCCCGACTTTAGCGTCGGCTGGTGGGGCGTTTCGTTACAGCGATCTTTAGACTTTCGCTGCAGAAAATCGGGGTTTGCGGCGCTTGGGGGCCGCAATTGTTCTAGGATTGGGGTGTCCCTACAAAGCCCTGCCCCCAAGGTTTCTCCTGTAAAGCATCGGGGGAGCGGGAAAACCTCCCCCAACCCGGTGCTTTAACCCTTTGATTGGGGCCCCGGTGCTTACCGCACCAACCCAAAGGGTTCCCCTGCTTGGGTGGGTGTTGGGAAAACCCCCGGGTTTAACCCGAAAGAGCCCGGGGAATGGCTGCACAGTCACCCCTGGGGCCCTTAAGGGGGCCCCAAAGCTGTGGGAAACTAAGCCAGTGACTAGGACGCACTTTGTGCTGTCCTAATCACTGCCTGTGTCAGACTGACACAGATTAGAATGTATTAGCATATATGAATATGCTAATACATTACTAAGTGTAAAAAAAAAAAAAAAAATGTTAAACAGTATACCCTTCATTGGAGTAAAAAAGAAAAAGTAAAAAAAAAAAAAAAAAAACATAAAAAGGGTAAAAAAAAAAAAATATTTAATAAAAAGTAATTGTGCATAAATTACACGCACGAAAAAACCTACACATATTTGGTATCCACTGTAATAACCTGTAGAATTAATCTAACAAGTTATTAAGTGTGAAATGGTGTAAAAAAAAAAATAAAAAAAAAAATACTGCAATTATTTACAAGTGAACTTAAAGGGGTTATCTCACTACAAGGATTGCTGCTTTTTATGTTAAAGATCTTAGAAAAACAAGTCACTTTGCAATATGTGTCCATTAACAGTGTCCTACCTATTCTGAGATTTCCCCTCTTGTATGGGCTGCATCAGCTCCTCAGGTCGCTATAGCTACAGACCTGTTTGCTCTCTCCTCATAGGCTCCCAGCACTGGTTGCTATAGCTACAGACCTGTTCCATCTATCCTGATAGGCTGCCAGCACTGGTTGCTATAGCTACAGACCTGGCTTCTACTGCAGCCTAGTAGAAGCCAGTAAACACACCCCTGAATTCAAAGTGAGAACAAGAAAACGGGACAAATCAATGTAGTGAGACAACCCCTTTAAACTATTCCCCCATAAAGTACAACTTGTCCCGAATAAAACAACTGTTGAAACGCAAGGAGGCAAAAACTAAAAAAATGTTCTGGTCATTAACTACTTTTCAGGTGTTCGGCTTAAGGGGTTAAACTAAGCATCATTTTAGCAAATGTCTGTGTTGTTTCTCCACCGTTTTAATGGGCGACACAAAAGGAAGCAGTATAGCAAGAATACTTACAAGATACTCTTGACTGAAAAGGGGATCTCTGATCTGAAACGGAGTGACTAAAAGGAGCACACGATTATGGGGAACAAGGAGAGAATGGGAACAAGATCGTCTTGCCACTGTAGGACACTTTGGACCTGAAGGTGTGGCAACAAATTGAAACGCGATAAGGGGCAAGTGACAAATACCGGTCGGATATGCGGCCGCGGGGGGGGGGGCTTTTCTCCGCGATGAGCCCTCCCCCTTCACATTGAGAATCACATATTCCATCCAGAAACCAGACAGAAGAATGTTTTGCAGGCGGACCGCTGGCAGCCAAACCGACGTGCGGAACACCCGTGCAGTGGGGACTGCTCCATGGGTTTTCCATAGACCCCATTATGAAAAACTGACCGAAAACCCGTGCCGTGGGGACATGCCCTAAAGGATATGGGCAGAAGGGGAAATTTAGAGACTTAGGCTATGTCTACACTGCATCAGAGAAAAAAACGGCCCCAAAAGCGTCCGTTCCCTCTCTGATGCAGGACCGCGGCTTTTGTCACGCTTTGTGCAAAAGCCGCGGCCGCTTCTCGTTTTCCGACGCCCCCCATACAATAGCATTGTATGGGAAGACGTCTAGAAGAGCCAGCGTATTATACAACATGCTGTATAATACGCCGCTGCCGAAAGACGGGCAGAGAAAAGACGAGCTGTGTAGACAGCAACTCGTCTTTTCTATTGCCGGCTATGGGGCCGCACTGACGATAGTATCTCCGGCGCTTTTAAAAAAACGAAAAGCGCTGGAGATACGATCGTAATCCTGTGCAGTGTGGACAGAGCCTTAGAGACAATAGTGGGCTTTTATTTTAGTTTCCACAGAGACTTGAGGTAGATTTGGCTGTATGCATTTATTTGTCATCCCTCAGTGTTCGGTTAGGCCCCGTTCACACGGCTTATTTGCCGACGGATAGGCGCCGTATTCCGCGCCGGATTTGCGCTTCAATACGGCGCCAATCCGTCGGAGTCATTACGGTAATCCACTGCTCTCATAGAGAACAGTGGATTCCGTCGCTCCTCCCCGCTCGGCAAATCCGCCGCAGGGGGAGAAAGTGACATGCACAATATTTACGGCGCGGCCGCGCCGTAAACAATGCATTGTCTATGGGGCCGGGACCGGCGCCCCCGCCGCGCTCCGGCCCCGCCCCCGTCCCGCCCCTTATTCACGGCGGATTTGTGCACTCAATACGGCGCACAAATCCGTCGGGAATAAGCCGTGTGAACACGGCCTTAATGTAGAATGTAACTTATTGTGAATATTTAGCGTGGCAGCTATGAACAGAATGAAGTCCTCCCAAAGTTATTGTCTGACTTGCTGGGACGCATAGCCCGCCAACAGTTGTGTGAGAAGGGAGGAGAGGACAGCGAGCAGAACAAGGCTGTGCTCCTAAGTTACCTGAAGACGTGATCACTATACACAGATCTAGGGACAAATCTGAAGCAGTAACTGAGAATGGCTGTAAAGCTATTTTTTGGGTGGTAGCATATGATTAACCCCTTAAGGACCCTGGACGTATGATGTAGTTAAGCTGATCATGATACGCGAACACCCCGGAATAATGGCTCAAAGTGGGGAGCCCTGTGAAGGCTCCTGTCACTTCAATGTCCTGGTTTTCCCCACTTCCGTCCGCAGACAGGAAGCGGGGAAACCGCCACCTTGGTACAGTCTAATGCATTGCCTATGCAATGCATTAGACCAGCGGTCCCCAACCTTTTTTCCACCAGGGACCGGTTTGATGCACGACAATTTTTCCACGGCCCAGTGGGGGGCGGGGTTTGGGGGAGGGGTTATTAGGGGCGGGGTTATGGAGGAGGTTGGATGTTTAGAATCACACACAAAAAAAACCCAAAAAGTGTATACTGTGTCATTTAGGGATATCGTATGGAGTAATCTGACTGACTGTCAGCTCTGTGGGTCAGCATTATACATGTATATAATATACATATGTAATAGGCTCTGTCATTATAGAGATATATGCCCCCTGTAATAATAAATAAATATAGCCCCCCCTGTAGTGATAATAATACATAGCTGTCCCAGTAGTGATAATAATACATAGCTGCCCCAGTAGTGATAGTCATACATAGCTGCCCCAGTTGTGATAGTGATACATAGCTGCCCCAGTAGTGATAGTGATACATAGATAGCTGCCCCAGTAGTGATAGTGATACATAGCTAGCTGCCCCAGTAGTGATACATAGCTAGCTGCCCCAGTAGTGATAGTGATAATAATACATAGCTGCCCCAGTAGTGATACATAGCTAGCTGCCCCAGTAGTGATAGTGATACATAGCTGCCCCAGTAGTGATAATAATACATAGCTGCCCCAGTAGTGATAATAATACATAGCTGCCCCACTAGTGATAATAATACATAGCTGCCCCTGTAGTGATAATAATACATAGCTGCCCCACTAGTGATAATAATACATAGCTGCCCCAGTAGTGATAATAATACATAGATAGCTGCCCCAGTAGTGATAATAATACATAGCTGCCCCAGTAGTGATAATAATACATAGCTGCCCCAGTAGTGATAATAATACATAGATAGCTGCCCCAGTAGTGATAATAATACTCTAGGACTACTCAAGTAGTGATTGATAATAATACATAGCTGCCCCAGTAGTGATAATAATACATAGATAGCTGCCCCAGTAGTGATAATAATACATAGCTGCCCCAGTAGTGATAATAATACATAGCTGCCCCAGTAGTGATAATAATACATAGCTGCCCCAGTAGTGATAATAATACATAGCTGCCCCAGTAGTGATAATAATACATAGCTGCCCCAGTAGTGATAATAATACATAGATAGCTGCCCCAGTAGTGATAATAATACATAGATAGCTGCCCCAGTAGTGATAGTGATACATAGATAGCTGCCCCAGTAGTGACAGTGATACATAGCTAGCTGCCCCAGTAGCGATAGTGATACATAGCTAGCTGCCCCAGTAGTGACAGTGATACATAGCTGCCCCTGTAGTGATAATAATACATAGCTGCCCCTGTAGTGATAATGATACATAGCTGCCCCTGTAGTGATAATGATACATAGCTGCCCCTGTAGTGATAATAATACATAGCTGCCCCAGTAGTGATAATAATACATAGATAGCTGCCCCAGTAGTGATAATAATACATAGATAGCTGCCCCACTAGTGATAATAATACATAGCTGCCCCAGTAGTGACAGTGATACATAGCTAGCTGCCCCAGTAGTGATGATAGATAGCTGCCCCAGTAGTGATAATAGATAGCTGCCCCAGTAGTGATAGTGATACATAGCTGCCCCAGTAGTGATAGAGATAAATACCTGCCACAGTAATCATAATACATAGCTGCCCCAGTAGGGATAGTGATACATAGATAGCTGCCCCAGTAGTGATATGATACATAGCTGCCTCAGTAGTGATAGTAATACATAGCTGCCCATAGTGATATGATACATAGCTGCCCCAGTAGTGACTAGTGATACATAGCTGCCCCGTAGGATATAATACATAGTAGCTGCCCATGTAGTGATAGTAATACATAGTAGCTGCCCCTGTAGTGATAATATACACAGATAGCTGCCCAGTAGTGATAGTATACTAGCTATGCCCCGTAGTGGTAATAATACATAGCTGCCCCTGTAGTGATAATTATACATAGCTGCCCCAGTAGTGATAATAATACATAGCTGCCCACTAGTGAATGATACATACTAGCTGCCCCATGTAGTGATATAATATATAGCTGCCCAGTAGTGATAGTATATACATAGCTGCCCCATAGTGATATATAATACTAGCTGCCCTGTAGTGATAATAATACATAGCTGCCCCAGTAGTGATAATAATACATAGCTGCCCCACTAGTGATAATAATACATAGCTGCCCCTGTAGTGATAATGATACATAGCTGCCTCAGTAGTGATAGTAATACATAGCTGCCCCACTAGTGATAATAATACATAGCTGCCCCAGTAGTGACAGTGATACATAGCTGCCCCTGTAGTGATAATGATACATAGCTAGCTGCCCCAGTAGTGATAATGATACATAGCTAGCTGCCCCAGTAGTGACAGTGATACATAGCTGCCCCAGTAGTGATACATAGCTAGCTGCCCCAGTAGTGACAGTGATACATAGCTAGCTGCCCCAGTTGTAGTAGTGATAGTATTATCAGCTGCCCCAGTAGTGATACATAGCTAGCTGCCCCAGTAGTGACAGTGATACATAGCTAGCTGCCCCAGTAGTGATACATAGCTAGCTGCCCCAGTAGTGACAGTGATACATAGCTAGCTGCCCCAGTAGTGATACATATATAGCTGCCCCAGTAGTGATACATAGCTAGCTGCCCCAGTAGTGATAGTGATACATAGATAGTTGCCCAGTAGTGATAGTGATACATAGCTTGCCCCAGTAGTGATATACATAGCTAGCTGCCCCAGTAGTGATAGTGATACATAGCTGATAGATAGCTGCCCCAGTAGTGATAATAATACATAGTGCCCCAGTAGTGATATAGACTAGCTGCCCCAGTAGTGATAGTGATACTAGATGCTGCCCAGTAGTGATAGTGATACATAGCTAGCTGCCCCAGTAGTGATAATACATAGATAGCTGCCCCAGTAGTGATACATAGCTAGCTGTCCCAGTAGTGATACATAGCTACCTGCCCCAGTAGTGTGATAGGATACATAGCTAGTGCCCCAGTAGTGATAGTCGATACATAGCTAGCTGCCCAGTAGTGATAAGGATACATAGCTAGCTGCCCAGTAGTGATAGTGATACATTCATAGCTGCCCCAGTAGTGATAATAATACATAGCTGCCCCAGTAGTGAGAATACACATAGCTGCCCCAGTAGTGAGAATACACATAGCTGCCCCAGTAGTAATGATACATAGATAGCTGCCCCAGTAGGATAGTGATACAGCTAGTTGCCCCAGTAGTGATACATAGATAGCTGCCCCAGTAGTATAGTGAGACATAGCTAGCTGCCCCTCAGTAGGATAGTGATACATAGCTGCCCAGTAGTGATAGTGATACATAGTGCGCCCTAGTAGTGATGATTATGCTATTATATAGCTTAGCTGCCCCAGTATGTGATAATAGCTAGCTGCCCCCCAAAAACTCCTCAGTAGTGATAGTTAGTATAGCATATAGTAGCTGCCCCAGTAGTGATATATAGCTGCTGCCCCAGTAGTGATTACATGCTAGCTGCCCCTAGTAGTGATAACATAGCTAGCTGCCCCAGTAGTGAGAGCTAGCTGCCCCCAGTAGTGATAGTGATACATTAGATAGCTGCCCCAGTAGCGATAGTGATTAACATAGTGTAGGCTGCCCCCAGTATAGTGATAGTGTATTAATAGCTAGCTGCCCCAGTAGTGATACATAGCTAGCTGCCCCAGTAGTGATAGTGATACATAGCTAGCTGCCCCAGTAGCGATAGTGATACATAGCTAGCTGCCCCAGTAGTGATACATATATAGCTGCCCCGGTAGTAATGACACATAGCTGCCCCCAGTAGCAGTGATAGATTAACTGCCCCCCAGTAGTAGTGATAGATTAGCTGCCCCCCCAGTAGTAGTGATAGATTAGCTGCCCTCAGTAATAGTGATAGATTAGCTGCCCCCAGTAGTAGTGATAGATTAGCTGCCCCCAGTAGTAGTGATAGATTAGCTGCCCCCCAGTAGTAGTGATAGATTAGCTGCCCCCAGTAGTAGTGATAGATTAGCTGCCCCCCAGTAGTAGTGATAGATTAGCTGCCCCCAGTAGTAGTGATACATAGCTGCCCCAGTAGTAGTGATAGATTAGCTGCCCCCAGTAGTAGTGATAGATTAGCTGCCCCCAGTAGTGATAGCTGCCCCAGTAGTAGTGATAGATTAGCTGCCCCCCAGTAGTAGTGATAGATTAGCTGCCCCAGTAGTAGTGAGTGCTGCCCCCCCAGTAGTAGTGATAGATTAGCTGCCCCCCAGTAGTAGTGATAGCTGCCCCCCAGTAGTAGTGATAGATTAGCTGCCCCCCAGTAGTAGTGATAGATTAGCTGCCCCCCAGTAGTAGTGATAGCTGCCCCCCAGTAGTAGTGATAGCTGCCCCCCAGTAGTAGTGATAGCTGCCCCCAGAAGTAGTGATAGATTAGCTGCCCCCCAGTAGTAGTGATAGATGGCCCCCAGTAGTGATACATACGTAGTTGCCCCCAACAGGCAGCCAGAGCAATAAAAAAAAAAAAAAAAAATAAAAATAAGCAGTCACTCACCTTTCCCGGATCCTCGGCCGAGCTCCTCCTCCCCGCAGCAGACAGCAGCGAGCGGCGCGGGGGGTGTGACGTCACTGCTCATCCCACTCCCTGCGCCGCTCATCGCCGCCGATGCGGAGCTCAGTGTTCGCCGAATCGACAATGATAGGGAAAGCAGGGAGGTAATGTATCGCTCCTGCTTTCCCTGTAATGCAGCCGCACAATGTGCGCAGCTGCTATCTGTGCCCTGACGTAATACAGCGGCCGCGCACAGAAGATGCCGACCGCCCGGACTAAAGACAGCGGGCGGCGGCATCAGGTGTAGCCGGCGCGGCGGACCGGCAGGGCATGCGCTAAGGCCCGGTGCCGATCCGCGGACTTGCGGTTGGGGACCCCTGCATTAGACTGTATTGACAATCGCGCCACCTAGTGGTCAAGCACCATAGGTGGCCTCAATGTTAAAGTAAAAAAAAAAATAAATATAATAATAAAGTTTTACAGTACAAAAAAAAGTATTAAAAGTTCAAATCACCCCCCTTTCCCCATTTTACAAATAAAAACAATAAAATAATAAATAAGTTACACATATTTGGTATCGCCGTGTCCGAAAAAAATCAATCTATAAAAATATAACATCATTTATCCCGTACGCTGAACATTGTAGAAGAAAAAAAAATGCCAAACGCAAAAATTGTGTTTTTTGGTCACTTAAGAAATGGAATAAAAGTGATCAAAAAAGTCGCGTGCATTCCAAACTGCTAGCGATAAAAAGTGCACTTCAGCCCGCAAAAAATGACCCTCACTGACGTCCGTAGGTGTTAGTACAAAAAAAGTTATTGGTCGCACAAACTGGCGCTGCGGCGCAAATTTCAAAAATAGAAAAAGTTTGGAATTTTTTTTACGGTACCAAAACATAACGGAAACCCTACATGTTTGGTATTGCCGGATGCGTAACAACCTGTAGAATACAGATAACACATTGTATTGACTGAAGATTGAACGCCGTAAAAGCAAAACCCCCGCAGTAAAAGCAAAACCCCCGCAAACATGGCGAAAAGAAATTTTTTTCACAATTTGTCCCACTTTGAATTTTTTTTATGGTTTCCCAGTATATTCTATAGTATAGAGAATAACACCATTAGAAAGTACATCTTGTCCAGCAAAATAAAAGCCCTCATAGGTCTAAGTACGTGGAAAAATAAAAAAAAGTTATGGCCCTGGGAAGGCGAGGAGGGAAAAAAACGAACGTGTAGACAAAAAAAAAAAAAAAGCTGGGTCCTTAAGGGGTTAATAACTGACATCCATTCCACCAGCAGAGGAGATGTAGGAGCTAGCCAGGTCTTAGCAACACGTATTTAGAATAATATAATGCTTCCACTACAAAAGTAGGAGTTTGATATTAATTCTTTCATAAATTCTATAGCTCCATAAGGGTGAAAAAAAGTTTGCAGTTTTTTGTATTGAACAGTACTTTTCCATCAAGTTGTAGCTAACCTTCCCAAATCTTTTTTCTTCCATATCTATTCCTCTATGCCTTTGCATTATTATTGTAGAGACCCAACTTTTTGGAGAGTTTGTCGCCTCATAAGTCTCAACATTCTTACTTGTTATTAGCTTCCTAAGGGCATATAGTAATGCAGAGTGTTAAATATTTAGAAGTAGAAGGTTAGAGACAAAACTGCAAGCCATGTTATTCCGCATACTAACGAGAGCTTAAGAATGCATACTAACAAGAGCTTAAGAATAATGATCAAATGTATGAAATACCCTGAAGCAGTGTGGCATTTAGGGCATTCATGAGCATTGCCAGTACGAAACTTACCGAGTCCAGATGTGGTGTAATACGCCCTGGGCAGGATATAAAGTTGTGTCAGTCTGTCGTAATAGAGAAATAGTCAGGGGCCCCAAGTCAACCTTCCAATGTTCCCGAAGAGGCCTCAGAGAGTGATTCCAATTTCTGCAAGAGAGACGGGAATAAACATGAGCTATGATGTGTTTTGATGGGGAAGAAAGGATAAGCCCTGAAATGGGAAACTCATTCAGGGATTGACCCCATTGAGAAGTAATAACACCATGTATTATTCCATTATGTGGGATCCCTCCCTGGAGTTAATACATTTCTGTATATATAAGGCTTTCCTGTTAATAGGTGGTGCTCCACCAGACTTCATAATAGAAAAGGAGCTATTCCGGCGGCGGAACCGGAAGCCCATGGAGACGGACGCCTAACTGAGGAGCTCCGCAGCATCGCTACCTCCTAGGGGGAGAATTGGGCGACATCCTGGCACCAAAGCGACGGCGAACGGCCCCACAGTCGGCACCACTCCCGCCACACTCCGGTGCGAAGCAGACGGATCGGGGACTATTTCCTGGGCTCATCTGCATCTGAGGCCTGCAACCTGTCACGCGGCGGGCGCCATCTTACCTCCTCCAAGCAGCCAGACGCGCCGCTTTCACCATCGGCGGAGAGAGGCCGGCGCTCATCTGCAAAACCCTCGGCGGGGATAGTGACGGATGAGGTCCTGACCCGGCCGCATAGATCTCTTTCTGCGGCCCCCACCGACGTGACCTGCGCCTCCTTGCAGCTGCAACACGATCAGGTCAGTGGACTACCACATTCAAACGAGCCGCGCGCAGCAAAAGCGGAGAAAACCCCCGCAAAACACCGGGAGTAGTCCCGCTTCCAGCCCCCACCCCCCCCCCTTCCAGATCTCCTGGGGGCATCCCCCTGCTTGGTTGCCCCCGATACAGTTTTATGCCCCCAGGGCTTGCCTACTCCTTATTACAAGAGCTCCTGCCCCGCTCTGGCAAACTAAACAGTACAAAGGCCCCGAGAAAACATCAGGGCCAAAAAAGACACCCGGCCCCGGGCCCCATGAAACCGCCCGGGCAACGTTTTAGGAGGACCTACAGATGGGGACATGATGCAGGATGCAGAGGCCCGGTGGAAAGTAAAGGCCCCTTCTACTCCAACAAGGAGCCCTGTGTCCCTCATAGGGAGGATTCGGACTGACACTACAGAGGACTGGCATACTTATTTGAAACATATCCCCACAAGAGCTGACTTCAAGCGTCTGGTGCGTGAAGTGAAGGAAACCTGTAGGTCGGAAATTGCGCAATTGCGCCAGGACTTGACTCAGTGGCTGAGAGGGTCTCGATTCTTTGGAAACAGCCACACGACAAACACGACGGTACACTTCACTACCCACTGGAACAATGCTCGTGACCTCCAAGCCCTGTGCTTAGACGACACTAACAAAAGCACTCTAGCAAGACCTTGAACAACAGAGGGCGCCGTAACAATATACGAGGTTGAGGTGGGTCCCCGGAGACTGACAGGGGAAGTAAACCTGCACTTGTTTTGGATGCTATCTTTAACAAACCTTCTGGGATCTCCCACCCTGCTTCTCCACATTAAAAATTCGACCGGCTCCACAGAGGCACTGGTCCTAAAATCTGCGGTCTCAGCAATCACGAGAACATAGTATGCTGTGTGATGACTTTACTGTAAAAGAGAAAGATTATGGCACAGTCAAGGAAACAAAAGCAATTCGAAATTTGCAGGAGCAAATGTTCAACTCTACCCAGAACTGTCCTGGATCAGCGTTGCAAAGAAAGTCGACATCTTCGCCCTGCTTGCTTGATCTCCTGAAGGAAACAGGGTCGATTACCTATAGATGGGCGATAACATTCGCCCCTCTCTGCTCCAAGAACAACAAGTCCGACCTCCGCTATGGTTCTTTTGAGGATTTGCAAGCCTTCTGCTCCCATCCTGAAAGTCACGCCCTCCAGATATACAGACTGGGAAGTTGTGGTTACCCTAAAGTCTCCCGCCACTTGGGAGCCCAGACACGAAGCAAGAGGAGACGACGTCAACCTCAGTGACTCTCTGGGGGGATTCCCTGCCGGCGCCCCCACCTCTCGACTGAGGACTCAGGGACTGTGACAACGATTGCTTCATCACTTATCGGAGCCCGTTGCGCTGATGGGCTGACACAGGAAAGATGGACTGATTGTTTTCTACCCTTGAATCTCTCTTTTTTTTTCTTTTCTTTCTTTCTTCTCTCCTTTCCACATTAAGCGTTCCATTTTGCGAAAATCAGTCATCCACTATTCCATGGCTGTGTGCCCTCTAAACATACCTGCTCCGGGCCTTATGTGCAGGCTAGATTAAGCACAATTCTGTTTTTATATCTCCCCCAAGCAGTGAAAAATAGGTCATGTTTTTGCAGTATTTACAGTGCTGTCGACCCTGCTTTTGGAGGTGGCGTTGCTCGCGGGCCCTTTGTACAGACCCGTGAGTTTTCCTTGCTCACTAATCTACTGGTAACTCTGGAAACTGCTTCTCGATCGTTCAAGCCCTCACGTTTGAGGGTACCTAGCTTTACACCTTCTTCCTCACTCTGTTTCAGAGAGAGGAAGATCTTGGGTGCATTTTTTTCTCTTCTCTAAATTCCCTCTCTAAGGCGATTTAGGCCTTAGTGAAAATCTCAGTAGAGGAATGTTTTATAATGATACAGTTTATTATCTGTTATGTCTTTGTATGCGTCTTTGTCCTTGTCTTCCCCCCTTCTTCCCTCTGGTTCTGTCTGCTGCGAAGAAATGCTTGTTTCCCGGTTGAGGCCCAATCGGTCTAAGGCTTACATGTTGGTGCGGTAACTGGACGCGGCTCTCCTTCTTTCTAATCACAATGGCTGACATATAAACTCACTAAACGTCAAGGGCCTCTGGAATTCCAATTTGAAAAGGCGGACTGCTTGTGAATGACCTTAAGGAGGGTCTAAGGCGCAGCTGATTGTATTCTTACAAGAAACCCACTTACTAAAGTAGCCGGGTTTCAACTTGTTAAGCATTTTTATTCCGAGAGCTTTTCAGGCCTCACTATGACAGGAAAAAAAAAGGCTGTGACAGCTATCTTGATTGCTTAATCAATTGTCCTTTTCAGGTGCTGGAGTCCAATTTTTGGGATCGGCAGGTCGCTATGTAATATTTATAGGGTTCATATGTAGGGTCGCAGTTGGACATTTGTAAACTTTTATGTTCTTACACCTCAAGGGTCAAAGATCTTGAGAAAAATTCTGACTCTAACTGTCCAACCTTTACCAGGGCCACTGTCATTGGCTGGGGACTTTAAAATGGTTCTTTTCGTGAGAGCTGGTCAAACTGATGTTGCAGGGATAGAACCCTACATCCGGTCTTATGTACATAGCCAGGGAATGCGGAAATGCATACGGGGTTCGATCTGTATGATTTGTGGCGTATAGCACACCCAAACTGAGAAGGAATAATTTCTACTCTCCCCCCACGGCTTCCACTCACGTCTAGAATAATTGTTTGGAATACGCCTATTCTCCGCCAATTGGAGAGGTTAGAGATTCACCCCATCACTGGTTCGGATTCATGCGTCACTGAGCTCTCTCTAAAACCTCGGGCCAAAACCACGCGCACGAAAAAAATGCCATGGGCGTCTTAACGAGTCCCTTTTGAAAACACCCCAGCACAGAGAAAAATTGTTGCCAAAACAATTAAGGAATATTTCCAAGAAAACGCGGGTATCGGTGCCTCGCTAACCACGCTTTGGGAAGGCCACACAAAGGGTGTGATCGGGGTCAGTGCATTGCCTGCGGCACCGCATTAAAAGGATGTGGCCAACAGATGTACTTCCTCCGAGTGCGTCTCAAGGCTCTTGAGGCCTCCCTGGAGGAGGCAAAGCTAGGGTCAGAATCCGGGAGGTATGTGGAGAATTCGATCTAAAATGACGAAGTCTGGAAGTAGCTAGAAATCCATATAAAAAAAAAAACGAGAAGTTGTTGCTTTACAGTAGACAGGAGATAATATTTTCGTGCTCACAAGGCACATTCGATGATAGCCAGATGCTCCGAGAAGAGACTTGGGGAAAAAAAACATACTCTCTAGGAAACATCAAGGGTTAGTCGGTTTCATATACGATCCTAAAGAAGTGTTCTCGGATCTTCCAGCTCTTTTTTACAGGTAAGCTCTACAACCTTCCGGACTTTTGACAGGCCCCCTTGTTGTGCTCAGGACACAGTGCGAGAACAAGTTCTTAATCTTTGCAACCTGCCCTCTCTATCTGATGACAGATCTGCATTCTCTCATTGCCCCGATAACATGATGTAGAAAGATTAGGCGAGACACTTAAAACCTTTTCCTTCTAAAGTCACCGAGGACCGACGGATTCATTACTTATACTTCCAGACCTTCTCCCCCAATTAGAGGACACGCATGGCGGACCTATTTAACGCATTCCTGAAAGGCGAGCAGTTTCCCCCATTCACGCTTCACTCTCTTAAAACTCTATCCCAAGCATAATTAGTGATCATTTAGATTGTTCAAATTAGCGAACCTATCGCCTCCTTCTAAATGCGACGTAAAAATATTTGCCAAAATACTGGGCTAATCGTTATCGTGCTGCCTGCCAGGACTGATCAATAAAGACCAAGTTGGCTTTGTTGCGGGCAGGACCAGGGAGCCGTAAACACTAGATGAGGTAGATTTGATTGAGATTGCTCACAGAGAGGAACCAGCTTACTACTATTTTAGATGCGGAAAGGCGTTAATGATCGCCTTATTTGGAACGTTTATGTTTGAAGAGTATTGAAAGTATTTGGCTTTCGAGGCAACCCTTCGTACACGCCTCCCTCCGATCCCTGTACTCTTACCCTTCTGAAGCCATTCGTCTCCCACACGCAGACTCCCCAATGACTCTAGACTAATAAATGCACTAGGACAGGGTTTGCCCCTTGTCCCCGATGATCTTTGTCCTCTCTGTAATGAAGCCCAGTGACTGAGCGGTCTATCCGAATAACCCAGACATTACGGGCAATCAGACTCTCGGACAGGGATTTAAAAAGATCACTATACGCAGGACGACATACTCCTGGACATAATAAATTTGCATACACTATTTCAATTTTGCTTTAGCTTTTGAGTCATTCGGGCTTCTTTGGTTATAAGGTTAACTCGTCTAAAACAGAAGCATTACCCTTGAATATTCCTGCCTTCAGTTGGACCTTGTACAGATCGACACTTCTGTTTCAAACTGGAAACAGAGATCTTTGAAATCCTTTGGGGATCAAACTTGAGCCGTCTTACGCCACGTTGTTCTCAAATAACTACCTGTATAGAGGTTAAGAGTTTAATAATAAAAGTTACGTTTTAGGTGTTTTACTGATAGATGAAACTGATACAGTTTAAGTTTGCCTATGGCAAAATAGTAAATATAGTGATCAGAAGTCACTCTCTGTTCTCTTGTGAGAGTCCCTTTTTTTTGGAGACTATTTGGTAATAACACCATGTCACAAAAAGAGATTTATACACATGAGACTATCGGGGGTGTAGCCATGTGCCAACTCTGCTACCGAACTAGGCTTTATATTAATCTAATGAAATATATGATAATCTGGAAGAAATCTCTTTACAACCAATACAGGCCCAGTGACAGAGTGTGGAAACAAGATAAAGGGACTGAAACTGGATACTCAACCTTTTCTCACATTTCCATTTTTGCCAAAAAGTTGAATATTACGGACTGTTGAATATATAGAAATACACTAAATTCTCACACAACTATGCTACGGCTTGGTTCTCCAGTTTCTCTTGCAGGTAAAGCAGCCGCTGTCTCTGGTCCACTGAGCTGGTCTTCTGGTATCTATAGATGAAGTTTAGCTCTTACTCCTGGTCTCCTATATGATATCGGCATTGGTGTCACTTTCTATGGTTTTTTTTTTTGCAAATAATCAGATTAATTCCTAGATTGTGTTTTTGCTGAAGATCCTGTGACCCTCCAAGAGCTGAGAATAAACTAGAGACTCACTAAATGCTCTGGACTTCCCTGGAGTTAGAAGAAGCCCCTGACACAACAGGAGGGACTGATAAAATGGAGTCGGAGGGTGAGATGTGTCAGGGCTCTTCAGCCGGCAGAGAAGTCCTGGTTCCTGAAACTCTCCTATACTAAGCATTATCTCACTATCTGTGACCTGAAGAGGTGACGTAGTTCCCTTCTATACAGTCTTACAGTAACATTCAGCCCTTTGAGGGCGGCCATAATGCTGATGTGGCCCTCGGTGACCCCCCTGGTTTAGACTATTCCAGGCAGGAGGACGTCTTTCGTGGATGTTGTGAGACTCAGTTTGGGGGACGACTGTGTCTCTTGAAGGTCGTCCTGACCTTGTCTCTATATGTAAAGTGCTAGAACTTACTTAGGCCATGTTCACACGGCTTAAACTGGGACATATTTCGTCCGGTATTTCATGCCGTACTGCGCTCAATACGGGGTAAAATACGTCCCAGTCATTACAGTAATCCACAGTTCTCATAGAGAACTATGAATTACATCTCCTCTCCCGACGGGGAGAAAGTGACATGTCAATTACTAGCGGCAAATACACACCGAGAATAAAATAGGTCTATGGGGCCGGCCGCCCCCATGGCGTAATTGCAGGATGAAATATGTCCCGCAGTTAAGCCGTGTGAACATAGCCTTATAGTGAATGCAGGAATTGCCTCAACTCTGACCAAAGTAATACTGAGGCTTTAACCCCTTACCGACATTTGCCGTACTCATACGGCAATTTCGGGTAGGGGTTCCCGCAAATTGCCGTATGAGTACGTCATAAAAATAAAGGACCGCCGCGGCTAAAGTCGCGGTGATCCAGGGAAGATGATTGCGGTCCCTGACAGCAGACCGTCTTCCCTCAGTGCCCAGGGAGGTAGCGATGCCCCCCCCGCATCAGCGATCGCCGTGATGGGCTGTTCAAATCTGAACAGCCAATCACGGCAATTCCGCATATAAATCAATGGCTGTGTCTGCTGACACAGCGATCGGCGCTGATAGGTGCTATATAGCAAAGCACCTATCAGCACCGAGTAGTATGGGGGGGCGTTGATGGTGGTACCACCACCCCCGAAGCTGCGATTGGTCGGCCGGCACCGACCGTCCAATCGCAGCGCTGTCCGGCCCTTTAAAGTACCGACACCGCCCTGCCGCCACCATTCCGGCTAGGAACGGTGGCAGAGCGGTGTCGTGGTGTCCGTGCCCCCCAGTACTGACTAGATTGGTGGTCCAGTGGCGATCGTCGGTGGTCCGGTGGCGAGCGATCGTTGGTGGAGTGGTGCGTCTGCACTCTCTGCCGGCTCCGGCTCTTCTGTGCTCAGCCGCCTGCAGCTGTCTGTGTTATAAGCACAGATAGCTGTCAGTGCGGTCTCAGCACTGTTAACCCTCTCCCAGTCTGCTAATGAGTGATAAAACACTGATTAGCATTTTTTTGGGGTGCAGGGTTTTTTTTTTTTCCATATATTTTCTACCTTTTTTTTTTTTTCCCCTTTTTTTTGGGTTGCGCCAATTTTTGCGCAATCACCGCTACCCTCAACGCTGGTCAGTGACGCCTCACTGACAAGCGTCTTTTTTTGAGGTTCTAGTGGTCTTTTTTTGTGGTTTTTTTTTTTTCTAGCGCTGATTAGTGACGTACCTTGATCAGAACATGTTTAAGCTGCCCACGACTTTCAACGTGGTCTCAAATCGGGCAGTCCTATCCTATCTTTACCTCTCAATCGAGCCAATCAGGCCTCTCACTGGGTCACCGACCTCCATTATTCAGAGAGAAAAAATAAAAAACACCCAACCTGCAAAGCTGCCCTTCTTATGACAGCCTGTGAGAGTCTCAAAGTTTTTTCATGTATGATAGATAGCATAAATGCTTCTTTAGGGATTTCCACGTAGTGTATTGCCCTTTTTGCAGAAATGTGCCGCTGGCGGCGGTCTGCGTGTGTACATGTATAATTACATGTGTGCCGCATCCCAGCCAGTGTCACCCAGGTTTGCACACGTTTTTTCAGAAATGTTTTTTGTGTGCAGAAACATACGTTATACTTGGTGTACATTGATTTTAAACTATATGGAAAGGAAGGGGTGCTTCCATTTTGGGTTTCTGTCCCCGCCCACTCTCACAGGCTGTCATAAGAAGGGCAGCTTTGCAGGTTGGGTGTTTTTTATTTTTTCTCTCTGAATTATGGAGGTCGGTGACCCAGTGAGAGGCCTGATTGGCTCGATTGAGAGGTAAAGATAGGATAGGACTGCCCGATTTGAGACCACGTTGAAAGTCGTGGGCAGCTTAAACATGTTCTGATCAAGATATGTGAACCGAGAGTCTCAAAGTTTTTTCATGTATGATAGATAGCATAAATGCTTCTTTAGGGATTTCGACGTAGTATATTACCCTTTTTGCAGAAATGTGCCGCTGGCGGCGGTCTGTGTGTGTACATGTATAATTACATGTGTGCCGCAGCCCTGCCAGTGGCACCCCGGTTTGCATACGTTTTTTCAGAGATGTTTTTGTGTGCAGAAACATACGTTATACTTGGTGTACATTGATTTTAACCTATATGGAAAGGAAGGGGTGCTTCCATTTTGGGTTTCTGTCCCCGCCCACTCTCACAGGCTGTCATAAGAAGGGCAGCTTTGCAGGTTGTGTGTTTTTTATTTTTTCTCTTGAATAATGGAGGTCGGTGACCCAGTGTAGAGGCCTGATTGGCTCGATTGAGAGGTAAAGATAGGATAGGGACTGCCCGATTTGAGACCACGTTGAAGTCGTGGGCAGCTTAAACATGTTCTGATCAAGATATGTGAACCGAGAGTCTCAAAGTTTTTTCATGTATGATTAGTGACGTACGTCACTAATCAACAGACACGCTCAGGTGTTGACGCAGGGATTGGTCCTGCTGCCTCTGAGCGTTGATCAGTGACGTCCGTTACTGAGCTTTATAAAGTATTTTTCTATAATTTTTTCTAATCCTAAATAAGAATAAAAAAAAAAAAA